>JACXGM010002282.1:33054-48162 GCA_016801145.1 Umbra pygmaea
TCTTTGGTGTGTGTGTGTGTGTGTGTGTGTGTGTGTGTGTGTGTGTGTGTGTGTGTGTGTGTGTGTGTGTGTGTGTGTGTGAGAGATCTTGCTTTTCAGCCACGGTAAGGCAAAATCAATACCACCCTAGTGCTATAAAATGTATATTTAAGTCATTTAGCGCAGATGCTGTTATACAGAGTAACTGACAGTAAGTACAGGGACATCCCCCTGGAGAAGTTTAGTGTACCTTATGGACACAACCAAATATAGCATAATCTGGAATCAAACCGGCAACCTTCCAGCTACAGGTCAGACTCCCTAACTATTGTGCCATGTGATTGCTGTGTGGGGGTAGCACATTGGATGAGATACAATCTGATCACATTCAGATCTCCTATCTAAAAAAAACAGACATTTAGAATCCAAAATATATGGCAATAAATTCTGGTTACAACAAGTCTGTGAACATCCCTCTCCCCAAATTTACTGCCACACGCCTGAACAACATTTTGATTGGAATTGAGTGGTGAAATATTTGACTTGGCAGTTGCTTTTTAACAAGGTTTGATCTGCTTTTCGATCAGTTGTTGGAGTTATTTTTACTGGGGTGCTCATATGACTCACCCTTTCATTAAGGTTTCTTCTCACTCACCGTGTGTTTTTATTATAGATTGCCCATGCCAAACAAATCTGTGGACTGGACACACTTTGGAGGTAAACAACTGAGTATGAAAGCAAAAGGTATTGCAAAATGACTTGACCCTACTACGCTATGCTGGGTGACAGGGCCAAACCGCTGTCCTGCCTTGTTTCTTGTCTGTTCTCTCTGTTCTATCACATCTATCTCTTCTGGTTGGTTTAGCTGTTTGTTTTTTAAGCTTAAGGTTTAGCTGTCATCTATTTTCTAACTTAGCTATCCCCTATTAAACATGAGAGTAGGGGGTACTTGATTCTCCATGGTGATATTGGAACCATTCTTACAATTCTTTCTTTAATTTTCGTTTCTGGATTTTGGGTTAGGGGCACCTGGTCATAGATCTGTATCCACTAGAGCCTCTCAAACTGTGCCTCTGCGTTCTGTCTTTCAATCTCTCTCTTTGATTTTCATTTATCTATTTCTCTAAACTGCTTTTGGCATTTTTTGTATCACTATTTGAAAATGTCTTGTTGATTTCTTCCAGTTTAGTCTACATATGCAGTGATAATGTTCATATCTAAAATCAGTTGAATTCACAGTACCATCTCAATATACATTGAATAGTATACTACTAATACATAGTTTGCTGTGAAAAATAACATTAGAATGATTGTAACTTTTTTCAATGATTTTGCTTTGAAAGATAGGGGGGGGATAAATTTGCACTCACTGGCCACTTCATTAGGTACAGCTTGCTGGTACCTGGTTGGACCCTCTTTTGCCTTTGTAAACCCTAGAGATGTTTAGGAAAATCCCAGTAGATCAGCCCTTACTGAAATTCTCAAACCATCCCGTCAACCATTGCATGTTCAAAGTCACACAATGACTATCTGAGTGCCCATCAGTGCAGGTCTGGGTGAGGGGAGATTACGTGTCACCTTTCTACAAAATGATGCGCGCTTTGTGAGGGTGTGCGCAACGCTGATATTTTTTACATAAGATTTTTGTACCAATAACGAGGGTGCAAGTTAATTGCGGGTGTGCGCTTCATGCACTAAAATATGGTAGATATTTGCATTAATGAGCAGTTGAACAGGTATACCTAATGAAGTATCTGGTGAGTGTGTGTGTGTGTGTATGCATATTATAGTAATATTAAATTGGAATTGTACTTGATTTTCTGCTTTTGTTCTTTTTTGTGTCGTGGACAGGCGCCACACAGCTGGATGAGCTGCAGACTCTTCGAAGTCAGCTCCTGCTGCTCCACAACCAAGTCTTGTACGAGCGCTACAAGAGAGAGCAACATGCCATCCGCAACCGCCGCCTACTTCGACGCATCATCAACGCCACAGCCATGAAAGAGCAAAACAACTCCATGGTACAAACAAAATCTAGTAATGTGGTTAAAGCACCTGGCCTGTAATTGAAGAACTGCTTGATTAAATCCCTGAGCTGGCAAGGTTCTTCTGGCTCTAATCATGGCAGTTGTGGACATTGTTAAAAATACTTATAGGTTTTTGATATTACTTAAACCTGAACTATGTAAACTTTTTTGAAAACTACAAAAACTATGTTTTAGGACTAGTAAACGTTAGGAAAAATATATTTTTCGGGGGTTGAAAACTTAAATAATACAGACAGTAGTCGCAAAATCGACATTTCACAAAAACTAGCAACAAATCCATATTATAGAATGGATACAAAAAATTATTCGTATTTTTGGAAATTGTTTATATTGTCCCTGTATTATTCCTGTGTTCAGTAAAAACATACATGTATAAAAAATCGACGTAGAATTCGTGCCAACAGGATGAATGAATGGAATTTTTCATAGTGCAGCTTTAAAGTGGAACACTGACGATATTCTATAATTTGTCTGTTCTTAAATCATGAAAAACAAGTGTTCTTTTACAAAGAGAACCCCAAAATCATGAAGCCAAATTGCTTTTGGTACATAAAATATACATTTTGTATGAGAAGTCAGTTGTGTGGGTTCAAACACATTTTCTAACTTCTATGCCGATCTGAAAGAAAAAAGATCACATGCTTCTTTCCAACCCAGTGATAGTGAGACGTTGCTCAAGATGTCAAAAAATTGTCTTCTAAATTCATACTTCATTAGTTTCTAAACTCCACACACCATCGGTATATCAGTTATATATTCTTAACCTGATATCCTCCCTGATAATATACAGTTCATCTGGAACGGATTCAAAGAACTTCACTTTTTCCATATTTTGATGTTACACCCTTATTCTGAAATGGATTAAATTAATTGTTTTCCTCAAAATACTACAAACAATACCCCACAATGACAATGTGAAAGAAATGTTTGAAATCTTAGCAAATTTATTAAAAATAAAAAACACACAAGTTTTCACAGCCTTTGCCATGACACTCATTATTGAGGTCAGGTGCATCCTGTTTCCACTGATCATCCTTGAGATGTTTCCACAACCTGATTGGAGTTCACCTGTGGTAAATCCAGTTGATTGGACATGATTTGGAAAGGCACACACCTGGCTAAATAAGGTCCCACTGTTAACAGTGCACGTCAGAGCAAAAACCAAGCCATGAAGTCCAGGGAATTGTCTGTAGACCTCTGAGACAGGATTGTATCAAGGCAAAGATCTGGGGAAGGGTACAGAAAGATATCCTTAGCATTGACGGTCCCAATGAGCACAGTGGCCTCCATTATTCGTAAATGGAAGAAGTCTGGAACCACCAGCACTCTTCTTAGAGCTGGCCGCCTGGCCAAACTGAGTGATTGGGGGAGAAGGGCCTTAGTCAGGGATAGGGATGGGACGGTATGAAAATTTCATATCACGATTATAGTGACCATTATAGTTATCATGGTTATCAATATTATCACGGTTTTGGTAAAATGAGATGTAAACACTTTTTATTTTACTATAGTCTACCATTTAGTACTAAAGCCTACTATCCGATGTGATATCATTATGAATTCCCCATAAATTGATGACAGATCTTGTTAGAATTAGGCAAAAGCTTTTTTAACACATACATTACATTCATTGCTAATCATTTAATTTATTGTGATGGCAAACAGAGTATATTCAATAAACTGTATATACTAAAACGTAGTCCTAGTTTTGATATTTGGTAGATTACCAGTTGCTGGCAGGAATATCTTTTGCCTTATATGCGTTAACTTACATGGTGGCTTGAATACAGTCACAGTATACTGGCACAATCTCTGTGGATGGTTCCCATTGCCTGCTGTTTTGAATCTCTCAGATGAAGGAATGGAGTTGACCGTGTGTTAGTGAATAATTTTTTTTCAGATGTCGCGAACGACAGATGTGTACTGAGAGTAGCTTGCGTTGGAATGCATTGTCTGACTTTGTTGAGGAAGACCAGCACACATATCGTTTGAATGTTTGGATTTGGTTAGAGAGCAATGTCTTTGAATTATATATGCAAGTGATTTATATTCATTAGCTATATGAAAAAAATTAACACGTCTAACGTATCTTATGTTCTATTTTGCCTGCTGCATTTTTATGTGGGCACGATAGACCGTGTTTCTGCTGTGGCATCGCGACCAGCAATTCAAACAAACTACTGAATAAAAGTAACTCCACGATGCCTGGCTCTTGAGTCGGTAAAAAAGAAATGTTCCAAAGTAATACATGGCCCCAATACACTTGCGCTAATGAAACACAACGAGAATGTGGAGATTAACTGCTCAATGAGAGTGGGTTGTTATCGTTGCTTTGCGGTAGGCAAAAAATGCGCAATCTAATAGGTACTGATCACAAGTAATACGTTTTAGTAAACAAAACTGTAAGGACACAAATAAAATATATTTTCTATATTAGCTAAGCATATTAAATATAAACAACACTCAAACTAATTAAGCTAACTAACGAACAAAGTAAGTGTGTTGCTGTGAACTCATGAAGCTCCCGCAATCACCTGGTATTACTGTATCTGGCTGTTTCTAACTAAAATGTTGCACAGAGAAAGCGTTTATGGCTTCTTTCGACAAAATACAATGGAACAAAAATAGCATGACTGCCGCAATTGTTTATGACCTTAGAAAATGAGATTTAAGACTTAAAGACAGTTTTAGACTGTAAATTCTGGAAAACGATATTAAGGCTATTTAAGACTTTAAGGATCTGAAGACACTAATCACATGCAATATTTTATGTCCCTGAAATTATTTCTGTGGTAAAAATAAAAATATATGTAATAAGTTTCCTATGAATTAATACTACATTATCCCTCAAATGTCACCCTTAATATTTTGAACATGTTCATTCATCTTGGCTCAAATCTACTTGCTGTTAAACTTCTCATCTGGATACTTTGCGTTAATTACAAGTGAGATAATTAAATATTTCATCTCTAATCAATATTGATTGTCCAATTATTTGCCCAAGTTAGTTTTGGTATTGAAGTGAAAGTTAATGCATTCGCTGTATAACAGTGGCTGGTTATCACGAAGATGACAGATTTGACGTGTTTCCCCCTTTTGCAGAGACATTTCTCTGCAGACAGGGTGCCAGTTCTCGATTAAATTGCCCTCAGGACTCTTGTAATAGCCAAAATATGACCACATCTCAGATTTTGTCCTCTTGGATGGCTGAAAAATCTCCCGAGCGCTGTCACTGCCTTCCGCCTTGACTTCTCGTGCAAAAAACAAAGTTGCATGCGTGCACCTGCTTCAGACTGATTCTGGCTGGACAGGATTTACCGTGAGTTTTCAAAATCACGGTAATCAAAGACTGTTTTAATGAAAATTTAATTTTAAACTGTAATACTAATCTTACGGACATTTTATTGTGGTTTACCGTGAAACCGGTAATCGTTCCATCCCTAGTCAGGGAGCTGACCAAGAACCCGATGGACACTCTGACAGCATTCATCTGCACAGACCCTTCGTCTCCAGTTGACGCAGCACTCGTGTGTGAGAGAGCTGACAATTGAGACAGAACGTCAAATAAGTACTTTAAACCATTTAGGAAGACAAATTATACAATTGAGTTCATTTTTAAAGCTGTGGTATCAGGGATGGACTTGGACAAAAATTCGGCCCGGGACTTTGGATGGAGCGGCCGGCGGTGGGGGGGGGGGGGGGGTGCGCGTGCGCTGTATCTGTCGCTCCCCGCGTTCGTCAATCATTCACTCTGGGTTTCTCCTCATTTGAATATGAAGGAACTCTCTCTTGATTTGACAGCCTGTACATTTCAGCCTACTTTCACTTGTTTTAATACGTCCGACCGGCCGTCAAAGTAAAATGTGACGGCCCGGAATGGACCGGCCGTTCGGGAAAACTCCCGATCCTCCCGATGGCCAGTCCGCCCCTGTGTGGTATGGTGTGCTTTTATTTCTGTGTGTACTTTTTATTGCTATCCTATTGTAGTCAAGGTATTTATGTTTTTAGTGTTTTTTTTTAATGAAGTTTGATTTTGATCTGGTGGCAGAAGGCCCAATTGAAGATGCAGGATGTAGAGATCCAGTCACTTCAAGCCAGTCTGATGGAAGAGCAGCAGCACTACCTTTGCCTGAAGGAAGAAAGAGAAACAGAGACTGTTTGCCTCCATAGCCAGATTCAGCAGCTACAGAGGGACCACGACCAGTACTTCGCTAAGGCTCAACAACTTCAGGTGCAAAAAATGGCTCTCCAGATTGTCATACCAAAGCAGTACAGCACACACACAGCTCTGGGGAAACAATTAGGAGACCACTGCAAAATTATAATTAATTTATATTGATAGGTATGTGTTTGGATAAAAATGTACATTTCTCTTTTATTCCGCCAACAAATGACAACATTTCTACCAAATTCCAAATAAAATATTTTCATTCAGATTTGCAGAAAATTACAACTGGACAAAATAACAAACTCTAGTGTTGTGTGATATGTGTAATAATAATGCAAAGACAATAAGTTCATATTCATTGTTAAACAACACATTACTAATGTTTTAACTTAGGAAGAATTCACAAATCAATATTGGGAGTACTAATGGTAATTGTATAATAATTGGCTTCAATACATGTTTGCGTGCTCTCTGCCAGTCGTTTACATTGGGGGTATTTATGCCGATCCTGGGTCAAAGTCAAGCACCTTTGTTTGATGACTTGTGACCATACATCATTCTCTTGATCTAATTCCAGAGGTTTCCAAAAGGGTTGATTTAAAAAAAATGCATTGGTCTCGTAATGTTTTATAAAAATATACTAAATAAAATGCACAATCTAATACAAAAATGTAGGTATTAGAGTAGCACCTTGTTAGAAGGTAATGCACTATAAAGGGAATACACTGACTTTTTTTTGGCTGTACAGAGTGAGCTACAAGAATGCCAAAGCAACATGGGTGACCTGGAGGCGGAGCTTCAGAAAGCCAACAATGAGGCATACAACACAGAACACCAGCTCACTCAGCTCTCCATCAAGGTAAGTTTACAATTACAAAAAACATTTGAAATTGTGGAGCAGGTCAAACCACTATTTACATTTCAATCATTTAGCAGATGCTCATATCCAGTAAGCCTGTCGCGATAATTACATAATCGCCTAATTACGATTATTTGAAGAGATTGCATTTATTTTGAAATAATGACAATTATTTGGATTGTTTCAATCTAAATTTATTTTTATACCATCCGGGGATCGGTGGATCTTAATTTGGGGGCACAGGCTCATTACTGTCCGGACTGGAGGAAACGGAACGGTATCGCACACTGGGTTTGGTGAGTTGCTGACCGTTCCATTTGCTCCGGTCCAGAGTGTAACATGAGCCCGCCCTCCCCAATTAAGATCCACCGAGCGCCACTGTTTTACACCACTGGAAGTATTACTCCCCTACTGGAAAGCAGTACTTTTGACAGCTCCAGAGAAAGCTGTGTAAATTAGTTGTTTGCTGCTTTCTTTATGTTTAAATTAGTTTAGTGACGTTAAGAAAGCTGTGCAAAATACAGTTGTTTGCTGCTTTCTTTATGTTTAAATTAGTTTAGAGTTGTGCAAAGAAATCCTGACCAAACAACTGATCTGTCGTAATTTTTGCGGCATTATTATTTATTTGACAAACTCATTTCCATCGACTATCCATAAAGACTTGATCAACCAATGCAAAACTCAAGCCAGTTTAAAACCATTTTTTACAGTAAATAAATAATAATTAGATCATTCGCTTACAAATGCTTGCATGGACCCATACAGTAGCATTGTTTTTCTCCCATTTCATATTAACTTTATAAAAAAATTCTAGCATCCTTAGCCTACTTTTCTTCATTTACTTTTTCCGTTACTACAGTACAGTAGGTAAGTCTACAGAAATGTTTTTAGTTTTAAATATAAAATATGTATAGGCTGTGTTGCACAATGCATGCAAACTATTTGTTATTAACATTGCGATTACATTGCCATTAGCATGCTTTATTAACAACATGGGATTTTAGGCCAAATTAAAAAAATTCCCTAATCTTGGAAAATACGATGCTGGATTTCCGTCAGTTTTTGGCCATGGTGGAGGCTTTTATCAAATATATGAACGTAGCCACAGTAGCAGTTAGTAATGATTAATGATTAGTTCTTTTTGCTAATCTTTTAAAAGACCGGTACGTACGATTCATAATGAATCATTCTTTTTTGCGCAGGCGCATTCATTCTGTGATCCAGTACTGCTCTGTGGTACTAGTACCTGAGTCGTTCATATCAATCTTTTTGGCGCAGGCACATTAATCTATTATTCAGTACGGTTTCATGTTTGGATTTGCGCATACTTGCTCATCACTGTGGAGAGACTGAAGACTCACAGAATTGTATGACTTATAATCTGACCAAATTTTACTAATTTGACAAATGCACCTTTGTCATATGGATCTGTTAATACTATTATAGGATAATGTACAAAATGTTTCAATCTTAAAGTTAATTGTTATTTTTACAAAGTTGTCTGATGCTGGATATTTAAATGGGTTTGCTACATACATCAATATTAAAGCATTGTTTATTATGCAGTAGGCTGTTTAATTTTGCCTATGCACATTGCCTCAAATGAACAAACATTTGAATAAAATAGTTGTATGCAAAAGTTTAGGCACCCCTGACAATTTCCATGATTGTCATTTATAGATAATTAGGTGTTTGGATCAGCAATTCCATTTTGATCTATCAAATAACTGAAGGACAGTAATATTTCAGTAGTGAAGTTAGGTTTATTGGATGAACAGAAATGTGCAATATGCATCAAAACGAAATTAGACAGGTGCATAAATATGGGCACCCCAACAGAAATATCACATCAATATTTAGTTGAGTCTCACGCTTCCTATAGCCTGTAATGAGTGTCTGGATTCTGAATGAAGGTATTTTGGACCATTCCTCCTTGTAAAACATCTCCAGTTCAGTTAGGTTTGATGGTTGCCGAGCATGGACAGCTTGCTTCAAATCACCCCACAGATATCCAATGATCAGGGTTTGTACGAGTGCTGGAAATCCTTAAATTCTTGCATTTAAATGTAGTGTTTGAAAAGTCCTGGAATTTTTATAAAGTGCTTGAAACTGCTTGAAATTGTGATAGCTTTGTTTTCATGATCTGCTATCTTACAGAATAGTTCACCTTTAGATAAAATAAACCTAATTGCTTTTGCCTTTTGCATAAAACAAAAACAACTCCATGTGTCTGCGCGTGTGGCGATAGTGTAATCTTTTTTTGATTTACGCCTTCTGATGGAACAGAGTGGAGATGAAAACATGCCAGGAGGTTGCAGCTTCAATTAGTGTTGGCCTGGATGGAAAAAAAATGTCATGGTTAAAACGAGGACCAAATCCTTGAGTAGCCTCCTGTAAAAACAACATGCAGCTTTTAACCATTTGAGAGTCTGTGCTTTTGAGCGATGTGAAAGGTAAGCTGTAGGATATTTTCAATTAGGCCAATTAAATTTATTAGTTTAGCTGGCAAATTCCTATGCTAAAGATTTTTTGGAGGTTGTGGAATGTAAAAAAGTTTGTTCACTGCATGCTCTCTCTGAATGAATTTTGCACTTGTGAATTTGCCTCAAACAGTGAAGTGCAGATAAGATGTAAACAGGAGATTCATTTAGCAGTTTATAGCTAGGCACGGAGATTATAACGTGAATTTTTGCGAGCGTGCGTATTGAGTTTGTGCTAGACTGAAGTCTTCTGTTTCAGTAATGGGAAACGTTAGATGCTCGCTTTCTGTATTTGATTTAATCCCAATTTGTTTAAACCACTTTGTTTTTCATGCTACTAAAATAACTAATGTCAAGAATATGACGCGTCAATTCGACAAACACAAACGTTATTTTATGTATTCTATTAATAAACATTAAAAATCAATATTCCAATGTCAAAAGGAGTAATCTACAATAATGCTTTTCTCACAATACTCCAGTAGGGTTGGGTGATATATCTTGTTTTGTTGGTATATTTGAGTTTGGTTTTGAGCAGGATATGTAAAATGCCTATATCATGCTACTCTAATATATATATATATATATATATATATATATATATATATTATATATTTGTTTCTGCAGGATTATTTGTCCTTGTGCGTGTACACTAATAAAAACTGTCTTCAGTCACACTTTATATTGAGTTTTTTCCTTGGTCAGGGTTAAACGCATGTGAAAGTATAACATATCCACTAAACAGTCCTCAACAGCCTTTCCCATCTAAATTAAATTGTCTAGAGGCAGTCAGTCTCAATGGTTAATGGTTCAGCAAACCGATGGATTAACAATTGTTGCAGTAACATTGTTTTTTTCCTGGTCATTTTTAAGTAAACACAGAGCAGCAAAATCAGATCAAATCTGAAATATAAATGCATGAAAGTACTTACACATGATACGGGAGCATGAAATGTAAGTTTATAATATGTTACCGATCACTCGTTGTAATTATTAGATTGCATAGTCTAGGCTATTGCTTATTTAACCTGATTGATACATTTCTTCAGAGCGCATTGTTATGGAACAGACTACTTTTCTACTCATCTGCAAATATTCATTTCACAAAAAAAATAAGGAAATCATTAAGCCAAAAGCGATGCTATTCCAAACCTTCACAGAACGAGGCGTTCAAAAAAGCTGTTCATCTATGATCACCAGCAGCCTGTAAGCAGTGGTTCTTAACCTGCAGTTTTTGACATCTGAATTTGGGCCCACAAGCTTGCCGCTTATGTAATAATTTAATATAGTTTCTGTATTCATTTGTAATCCACTGTCATGGCAACATGCCAAATAGATTGAGAATCTCTGGTATACAAAATAGTTAGTATTATTTCAATAAAGAAAATATAAACTTTTTTTACATGTGTACACAATTTTCCAACCTTTTAAAAGAATATTATCGAGATCTTGTTAGTTGTTAGAAGCTACAAAATATTATTTTAGGCCATATCGCCCAGCCCTATACTGCAGCACTACTATTTTTTTTTCAAATGTGGTTTAGACATTTTTCACCCTTCTGTAGAATGCAATAACAAATTGAGTCTCTCAATCAAAAAAATTATAAAAAGATGTACTTTGCATAAAAAAAAGCTAAACTAACTATACCTAATATTATACATACAGTGGGTACGGAAAGTATTTAGACCCCTTTAAATTTTTCACTCTGTCATTGCAGCCATTTGATAAAATCAAAAACTGTCATTTTATTTCTCATTAATGTATACTCAGCACCCCATCTTGACAGAAAAAACAGAAATGTAGAAATATATTAGCAAATTTATTAAACTGAAATCACATGGTCATAGGTATTCAGACCCTTTGCTCAGTATTGAGTAGAAGCACCCTTTTGAGCTACTACAGCCATGAGTCATTCTTCCTTGCAGATCCTCTCCAGTTCCGTCAGGTTGGATGGTGAACGTTGGTGGACCATTTTCAGGTCTCTCCAAAGATGCTCAATTGGTTTTAGGTCAGGGCTCTGGCTGAGCCAGTCAAGAATGGTCACAGAGTTGTTCCGAAGCCACTCCTTCGTTATTTTAGCTGTGTGCTTAGGGTCCTTGTCTTGTTGGAAGGTCTACCTTCGGCCGAGTCTGAGGTCCTGAGCACTCTGGATGGGGTTTTCTTCCAGGATATCTCTGTACTTGGCCGCATTCATCTTTCCTTCAATTTCAACCAGTCGTCCTGTCCCTGCATCTAAAAAAAACAGCATCTGTTTTTTTTAAAAGCTTTCACTGTTGGGATTGTATTGGGCTGATGAGCAGTGCCTGGTTTTCTCCACACATACCGCTTAGAATTAATGCCAAAAAGTTCAATCTTTGTCTCATCAGACTAGAGAATCTTATTTCTCATAGTCTGGGAGTCCTTCATGTGTTTTTTGGCAAACTTTATGCAGGCTTTCATATGTCTTGCACTGAGGAGAGGCTTCCGTCGCACCACTCTGCCATAAAGCCCCGACTGGTGGAGGGCTGCAGTGATAGTTGACTTTGTGGAACTTTCTTCCATCTCCCTACTGCATCTCTGGAGCTCAGCCACAGTGATCCTTGGGTTCTTCTTTACCTCTCTCACCAAGGCTCTTCTCCCACGATTGCTCAGTTTGGCTCGACGGCCAGGTCTAGGAAGAGTTCTGGTTGTTCCACACTTCTTCCATTTAAGGATTATGGAGGCCACTTAGGAACCTTGAGTGCTGCAGAAATTATTTTGTAACCTTGGCCACATTTCATTTTGTCTTCCGTCAACGGGGTCATATAACCTTTGACTCTTTTAGTTGCTCTAGGTTACAGGGAACAGCCAAACATAATGTGAATAAAGCTATAATATATTTAACAATACATTATCATGTCAGTGAATATTTTTTTTGCCGGAGATGCCAGATCGGCTGGTTGACATTGACAACAACAAATCCCATGATCCATGCTACTTCCCGACATCATCCAAGTACATCTTTTGTTATTGTTTTGATTGAGAGATACATATATGTATGTGAACATAGAATTTACCACAGTTGTAAGGTGTTGGGAAGGTTTGAAAATGCACCTTGACTATGGAAAAAGTGTACGAACCCTGAATGATATCCAGGTTTGGGATCTGGGATGGCCATTCCAGAACATTGTACTTGTTCCTCTGCATAAATGTAGTTTTTGAGCAGTGTTTTGGATCGTTGTCTTGTTGAAATGTCCAGCCCCGGTGTAATTTCAACTTTGACAGATTTCTCTACATTATTCTAAAGTATCTGCTTATATTGCGTGGAATTCATGCGACCCTTTAACAAGATTCCCAGTACTGGCACTGGCCACACAGCCCCACAGCGTGATGGAACCTCCCCCAAATTTTACTTCTTCTTTTGCAAAGTGCTCTGAATTTTTGAACGATGCAGAGTGACACCATCTGCAGCAAGATTATGTTGTAGGTCTTTGGAGGTGGTTTGTGGGCTGTTTTTGACTGTGCTCACCATACTTTGCCTTAACAAGAACCTGTGGTCTTCCATTTTCTCACAATGTTCCTCACATTGGACACTGACAGCTTATATCTCTGCGATAGCTTTTTGTAGCCTTCCGCTAAACCATAATGTTGAACAATCTTTGTTTTCAGATCATTTGAGGGTTATTTTGAAGCCCTCATGCTGCCACTCTTCAGAGAAGAGCTTCATTTATTTTATCGCCTCAAACATAGAACTTTCTGCCAGATGTATGAAAGTAGTTAATTTTCTTAAACTTGGATTTGCGGAGGTGCATTACTTGTTTGATCCAGTATTTGGTTAATTCATTTTGTTCTACGGTACGGATCTGTATACTGGTTCTTCTTGTTCATTTCGATCTGCGCATGTGTCAATGAACGATAGAATTTAAATATGTTCATTTTAATGAACGAGATCCAAGATACAAGTCAGTAAATAGAAACCAACTTCCCATCACTAGCATTTTGCCGTAACAGTGGATATTAAGTTGCGCCTAATTTAAATGTCTAAATATAAGCATGACCGTACCGGATGGCTCATGTTGCAGAGAAGAGGATTGCCTGTGCATGTAGTTAAACAAACAATATGTAGTGTTTGGCCGCAAAAGATGTACTTGGATGATGTCGGAAGTAGCTTGGGATCATGGGTTTTGTTATCGTCGCCAGTGACAACCTGCCAATCTAGCGTCTCCGGCAGAAGAAATGTTCACTAACAAAGTAATGCATTGTTAAAAATACTATAACTTTATTCATGTTATGTTTGGCGGTTCCCTGGAACTTACAGCAACTAGAGCAGTCAAAGGTTATATGACGCCATTGACGGAAGACAAAATGAAACGTCCCGTGTCTTCAAATTATATTACAAATTTCTCTGGGTTTGAAAGTTGGTGGAAACATTTAGGGATATGTAAGTACACAACTGTGTGGGTGTGTGTGGGGGGGTGTACTTTGCATTAAAAACAGAACGTCTTTTGTTATTGTTTTGGAAAACTACATATTGTACCTTTTTAAGGATATTGGCCTAAAATGAAATCAAAGTACACAATTGTTTATGGCAATTATTTGCTTGACATTTAATCGTTAGCAAAATGTAATTCAGAGCGACTTAACAGTTTGTGCATACTTGGTGGAAAAAACACAAATCATTAGTAAGAGCGTTCAGTATTTCAAACAGTGAATAAGCAAAAGTCAGGGCTGGAAATTTCTCTTAAATTTTATTTGTGTTCTTTGTCCTAAGGGACAGCAATATATTAATGTTTTTGCTCATCCTTGTTCAGCTTACCAACAGTGAAGCTCTTCAGCAGCACATGTACCTGTTGAACAAACACCTGCTTCTGCTGGGCGAGACCAACAAGCTGTGCCTCCAGAAGATGCAGCATTGGGGACCGGAGAGCAATGAGGTCATTAGTCATTTTCTGTGTAATCATTTTAGAATTCATGTTTTTTTTATCAAAATTTAATGAGCTAGAAAAGTATCTAATGGAGGCAGGACTTGATATATCTTGCAAATGATCAATTGGAAAATGTTGTGGTAACTTGAACTTTGAAAGTGTTGGCCATGATATCATGGCCAATTTGTCCATTTAAAATCAATATGTAGTGTTTGAATCTGTTAGTACCTGCTCTTTTTAACCCTATTAAATCTGTTGACTCATGTACGGCGTCAAACGCGATTATCTCTCAAACCGTACATCCTAGGAACTAAAGCTTGGTACTGTTGGAAAGGGGAGAACTAGAAAATAATGAGTGGTGGCTCATAAACCATAAGCTACTTCACTGTAGGTCAGAATATGACCTTTCTAGAGGCCAAAAAGTCAACTGTGTGCCTTGGAGGGTTAATAGTATATTTATATTAAATGTTTCCTCCTTTTCACCCCTTTTCAGTTCTAGGGCTGGGCACCGAACATCGATACTTTTATGGCACCGACCGAAATACTCCAATACTATCGAGTATCGAAAAATTATTTATCTTTCGATGCCAAATTTCGGTTCCAAAAGCGTCTGTGAGCCAATAATCATTTACCATACTTGCGTGTAACGACATAGCCAATCCCAGGGGACTATCTAACGCAACTTAAAACACGT
>JACXGM010002283.1:6832-27927 GCA_016801145.1 Umbra pygmaea
GGTGAGTGGGTGACATGCCTTACCATCCATAATTAAAGAATAACAACAACAGGAAAAATAAAGGCTGAGATGAAGTAAAGCAGATGAGAGGAGTGAGAGAGAAGAGGGCCATGGTGGGAAGAATTAAAAGGAGATGAGAGGGACACATTGGGCTCCGCTAATGAAGGCTGCTTGATTGAAACCAACCATGAGAGGTTCACGCACAACAGACTCCTGGCAGCAAAGGTCCATTGGCTGTTCTGAATTGACAATTAGAGGCAACACACACACACACAAACACCCGCACACACACAGTCATTTGCATAACCAGGCTGTAGTGTACAAACAATGAAAATTAAAATCAATAATGCATGCACGCTTGCACATTAACAAAAACGTGAGTATATGTATTTGTGTGTAATGAAAACTGTCCGTTTTAGGGTTCTACTGACCATAACGCAGGCAGGGCTTCATGTCATTCATGGGATTTGCCTAAACTGATCTCACAGATCTCATCATTATTCAAGCTTTTTCCAGGGCACAATACACAGAAATAGGTTAAGTAGGAAAGCTAAGAAACGTCTCAGTTACAACCTGTTAGTTACGTTGTGTAGGTGAAAAACAAAATGTAAGTGTTAGGTTAAAATATTAACGGGCATTATGCCTAAGTTCCTTTACTAATTCAAATGGTTAAGGTAAGGGTTTGGTGAAGGCTTTAAAATTAAACACTGTGGCATCCCATACTGTACGTATATTATACATGCAAGTGGCAGCCCATATTCTAAAAACATTAGTCTTTGTGTGGATTTAAAACGAAATTCACTTTGGAGTGAATTTGGCAGGAAGCACCCATCAGCCATCTGAATCCCCTATCAAATCTGCAGGTTATTTGAATGTAATAGCAGCACTATATTGCCCCAATGGGTGTTTTCAAGTAATTTACATTCGGTTGACTACATGAACATTGATCTGGCCTCACTAAGGCCATTCTATACAGTAATATAGCCACAGTTTTCAGAGTCTGGACAGCTCCTCTAATTCACCTTAAGAATATAAACGTAAGTGCTCTCATTAGGCAAATCTGAGGTTTCATATTTAATATAGTGTTAGTTATGGACGTTATCACCTCCATCCACACTCTGCCCATTGACAGATCTAAGACTTGTAATACAGTCTAGAGACTACACTGTCTTTTGATTCAACTAACTGACTTGAACTCACTTCATACAGGGTCAGATTTTCTACCAGGTTGGCAGTTAACGGTAAACACTGAGTCAACACTCAAGACTGCTTAGCTAATTGGTTAAAACCACAAATGACAGTTAATGGTAATTGTTCAAGATTGCCAGTAAACTGTAATGGTCAAACACTGACTGAAAAGGTTTAGGAGTTCAGCAGACGTGCTTATCCAGAACAACGTATAGAAGCATTTAAGGTTACAGTATGTGTCTTATCTGACCTGTCACCTTGTCAGCTCTGGGACTCGAACCGGTGACCTTTGTATTACTGTGCCAACATACTACCTAGGCTGAGTTCCACTGATCCGATAGCTGTCAGCCAGATATTCGAGACCGCTCCAGAAAAGCTTGAGATGATACAAAATTGTAGTGTGTAAACTTGCGGGTCTCTCTTGAATTTCACGCGACCTCTGGAGGTAGAGCACAAGAAGATTTTGAAAGAACCCACCTGGGGCTCTGCAAACAGCTCACGCACCCAGCTCAAGATGTCTTGAAGGACATTCCATGACACACTCACAAATGCGTGATTCCTGTCTCGAGACATTACAATGTAAAAATTATTTTGTCTTAAATCGAGCTTTTCTCGAGCGGTCTCGAATATGTGGTGGAAGCTCTACTCACTGGATCTCCAGTCAGTAATGATCTGGGTAACTTAGACCTGCGGTTGAATGACAGTATGCTGAACACTAGTGTATATGTATCCATGGTGGTGTATCTTCTCCAACATGAGCAGTACAAGGCATTGTTTTGAAGATTGGGATATAAAGACATCTAAATTATGAATCTCCCAAGTTGCAAAGATGTGCCATGAGGACTACATGTGACATGCATGTCCTTAGAATGTCCTGTGTTTGCTGGGAATGCAGTAGTTGTAATCTCCTTTTCTGACTCTCATCTAGTGTTGTAGCAGGTTTCTAGGGAACAAAGCAACCACAGATGGAAATGTAATCAATTCTTGTCGGTTCTTGACATACCGTATTACACTGTACAGTCGTGGTCAAAAGTTCTGAGAATGGCACAATTATTGGTCTCCACAAAGTTAGCTGCGTCAGTGTTCTTAGCTCTTTTTGTCAGTAGTTACTATGGTATACTGAAGTAACATTACAAGAATTTCATAAGTGTCAAAGGATTTCATTTACAATTATATTATGTTTATGCAAAGAGACAATATTTGCAGTGTTGACCCTTATTTTTCAAGACCTCTGCAATCCGCCCTGGCATGCTGTCAATTAACTTCTGGGCCACATCCTGACTGATGGCAGCCCATTCTTGCGTGATCAATGCTTGGAGTTTGTCAGAATCTGTGGTTTTTTGTTTGTCCACCCGCCTCTTGAGGATTGACCACAGGTTCTTAATGGGATTAAGGTCTGGGGAGTTTCCTGGCCATGAACTCAAAATGTCAAATGTTTTGTTCCCCGAGCCACTTAGTTATCACTTTTTCCTTATGGCAATGTGCTCCATCATGCTGAAAAAGGCATTGGTCATCACCAAACAGTTCATGGATGGTTGGGAGAAGTGGCTCTCGGTGGATGTGTTGGTAATATTCTTTATTCGTGGCTGGGTTCTCAAGCAAAATTGTGAGTGAGCCCACTCCCTTGACTGCGAAGCAACCCCACACACAAATGGTCTCAGGATGCTTTACTGTTGGTAAGGTAGCGTTCATTTTGATGCTCACCTTGTCTTTTCCGGACAAGGTGTTTTCCGGGTGGCCCAAACAATTGGAAAGGGGATTCATCAGAGTAAATTACTTTACCCCAGTCCTCAGCAGTCCAATCCCTGTACCTTTTGCAAAATATCAGTCTGTCCCTGATGTTTTTCTTTGAGAGAAGTGGCTTCTTTTCTGCCCTTCTTGACACAAGGCCTGCTTCCGAAAGTCTTCGCCTCAATGTGCATGCAGATGCATTCACACCTGCCTGCTGCCATTCCTGAGCAAGCTCTGCACTGTTGGTTGCTAGACTATCTTGGGCACCCTGACGACTTCTTCAGAACAAGTGAACCTATCTGCTTAAAGTTCTTGATGATCCGATAAATGGTTGATTTAGGTGCACATGTTTGCTTGCAGGTAACCAGGATTGACAGAGGAAGAACAATTATTTCAAGCACCACCCTCCTTTTAATGCTTCCAGTCTGTTATTCTAACTCAATCCGCATGACAGAGGGATCTCCAGCCTTGTCCTTGTCAACACTCACCTGTGTTAATAAGACAATCACTGACATGATGGCAGCTGGTCCTTTTTTGGCAGGGCTGAAATGCAGTGGAAATGTGTTTTTGGGATTAAGTTCCTTTTCATGGCAAAGATGGACATTGCAATTCATTGTGACCCATTGCAAATTACAGTGTATTATTACTGGCTACTAGGCCAAGACCCTTAAGCTAGATTCAACGTCATCATAGCGACTCGCAGGCGTAAAGTTTGCATTGAATTCTGGACCTTGTGGTATTTCAAGTGTAAAATGAAACAGAAGTGTCCGTACTATACTCTCGTCTGTTTTCAGACAAAATGGCAGAAAAAGCAGTGTGTGACTGCTTTTTAAATTAAATATTTTTATACACTCTGGAATGGTCCTAGTTCCAGCCAATATAAAAATGAATAAAGTTTTGTTCATTGTACGTTCTATGAGAACCAGTGTCTCTTATCATAGGGAGGAAGGACCAAGTGTCCTCATTCCCCACACCATATGCTGACATATGTATGTATGGTTAATAGCACAGTGTTATTAATTGTCTGGAAACAAAGGACAGTTTTCTACTGCTAGCCTTTCTCTCTTCAAATATTCCTTTAGTAATGTAAGAGAGAAAAATATTACTCTGCTTAAAGACCACAAAGAAAACTACTTCACTTATAATACCGTATATTAGAGGAGTAATAATTGTTTAATAAAACAATACTGAGAAAATTAATAATTTAACGCTTGTAAAAAATAACAACATACTGATAGAGATATTCTATTCATCCATATTACAGTAATAGTAAATAATATAATGTAGAGTCTACTACGGCAGAAGTTTGCTGGTTTGATTCCCGACTGAGTCAAATGTTGATGTGTCATTGAGCAAAGCACTTTAACCAAAGGGGGGAGGTCCGTGTAGTCATTGTAAGTCGCTGTGGATAAGACTAAATTACTACAATGTAAGAAGTAAATGTGAATATAAATAAAACCGAAATGACTAGGAAATAGCTGTTCATAGCTAATTAGTTATTATGATAGATTGTTTTACACCTATTGATTTCATAGATTATTGGTTAGTTATGAAATCCCTTTATATGGTCATGTTGATCTTCATTAGGAACCTCCCAAAGCATGTGTAGTCAGCCAAACCCAGAAAAATACTTTTACTTTTAACTCTAATACAGTTGTGGTCAAAAGTATTGAGAATACAACATATACAAATGTTCACAAAGTCTGCTGCTTCAGTGTTGATGATGGCAAATTGCATATACTCCAGAATGTCATGAAGAGTTCAAATGAATTGCAAAGTCCATCCTTGCCGTGAAAATGAACTTAATCCCAAAAGAAAACATTTCCACTGCATTTCAGTCCTGCCACAAAAGGACCAGCTGCCATCATGTCAGTGATTGTCTCGTTATCACAGGGGAGAGGCAGGTTTGAATGCATCTACATGCACAGTGAGGTGAAAACTTTTGGATGAAGGCCTGGTGTCAAGAAGGGCAGCAAAAAGCCACTTCCCTCGATGATAAAAAATCAGGGACAGACTGATATTCTGCAAAAGGTAGATGGGTTGGACTGCTGAGGACTGTTGAATTCCCTTTCCAATTGTTTGGGACATCGCTACCTTCAGTCCTGTGTCATGCCAACAGTAAAGCATCCTGAGACCATTCATGTGTGGGGTTGCTTCTCAGCCAAGGGAGTGGGCTCACTCACAAATTTGCCTAAAAACAAAGCCATGAATAAAGAATGGTACGAACACATCCTCAGAGAGCAACTTCTCCCAACCATCCAAGAACAGTTTATGACCAATGCCTTTTTTACAGCATGATAGAGTACCTTGCCATAAGGCAAAAGTGGCTCTGGGAATAAAATATTGACATTTTGGGTCCATGGCCAGGAAACTCCTCAATCTCCTTATTCCCATTGAGAACTTGTGGTCGATCCTTAAGAGGCGGGTGGACAAACAAAAACCCACAAATTCTGACAAACTCCAAGCATGCATTGATTATGACAAAAAATCTAAGAACACTGAAGCAGCAAACTTTGTAGAGACCAATACTTGTGATATTCTCAAAACGTTTAGGCCACGACTGTTGCTAGCAATACACCTTAACTAGTACAATTTACAAGAGTTAAAATGATTACTTCTTTTGAGACAATGACTTTCATGCATGTCATTTAGAGACAAAAAAAACAAAAAAAACATTTTGAATTCGTTGTTTATTATTGTAAAATATATGTAAACCATGATGAACATCACTGTAAAATCCATATTGGCATGGTCTTGAGAACCAGTTTGACAAGGTTTGGGGACATTCAAATAAGTAAATATAACACTACAGTGTGTACATATTTTCATAATTTCCCTATACATTATTCAAAACCAGCCATTCTCCCCCACCAAAATAACCTATTTTAGTGCATTGTGATGTCCTACCTCATTTTAATTTCCTGCTTCCTGTCTGTAATGTTTAACTTAATCAAAATAAAGTACAGAAAGTAAAAAGTATGATATATCTCTGGCTTGACACACATGCATTCATTACTTGCAGCAGAAACTTTAGTTTCCAAGAGTGTCAAGCATTAGTTTCTAGCATTTACATTTCAGGTGATTAAATTAATTGAATACTAATTTATTAAATTGATTTTTTAAATAAATGCCTCATGGGTCGGATCAAAGGGCTCGGCAGGTGGTATCTGCCCCGCGGGCCGTACTTTGCCCATCGCCACATGTTTTAATTACAAGCTTACCAAATGAGGTGAACACAGCCTTTTACTATTTACTTTTTACAACTCTGGTAGTAGACACATGACCACTGCACAAGGCTGTATCGCACCAGTAGCTTGACCCTAGCACAAGCTGTATGGTATCACTCGATTGACCTTAACACAATGCTGTATGGCATCACTAGCATGAAACTGTCTAGTTTAAATTAATATTTTGTGAGAGTCCCATGTACCTCCTGCAGTATCTCCAAGGACTCCCGGGGGCTTTGGACCTCAGGTTGAAGACTCCTCATCGAACTGACCAACTTTACACATACATTTTGACTAATTATTGCTTTCAAAACAAAGACCGCTATTCTACTACTGTATATCTATCACTGGCTACCAGAGGTGGACAAAGTACTGAGTAAAAGTATTTTTCTGAGTAACTCTGAGTTCACAAGTCTTGGGAAGTCCCTACTTAAGACCAAATTGATCAGGTAAAAGAAGTTCACATCTTACCGGTGACCATGATTGATATTTCCTTTACTTATTCTAATTGTTTTATAAGTTGCTGTTAAGATAAGATATAAGTTACTGACAGACAGTCAGACAGACAGACAGACAGACAGACAGACAGCATGGGAAAGAGCATTTAAGACTTTGGATTGGATGCAAACAAACAATCACAATGTAAATGAGTTATGCAACTCCTTGAGTGCTGGTATTTTTTGTTTTATTTTTCATTTAATCTCTATTTAAACAGGTGGGGCATTCGAGAACTGATTCTAACTTGCAACAGCGTCCTGGCCAAAATAAACATAATAGTGCAAGTATGATGCACTATTACAAAAGTATAACACAAAGTATGATGGACCTGTTGGTGGCCCGTCTCCTCTGTGCCAAAAGCAACAGTGCTTCATCAGATAGTGGGCCACTGCCACCCACACATGGACAATATGCTACTCACTAAACGCATACAATGAAAACACTTTGGTTAGTTTTGGAATGGTCTGTGTATTAACAATTGTGATTGGATAGTTTTGGAGTGGTCTGTGTATGAACAACTGTGATTGGTTAGTTTTGGGTGGTCTGTGTATTAACAACTGTGATTGGTTAGTTTTGGAGTGGTCTGTGTATTAACAACTGTGATTGGCTAGTTTTGGAGTGGCTGTGTATTAACAACTGTGATTGGTTAGTTTTGGAGTGGTCTGGGTATTAAAAACTGTGATTGGTTAGTTTTGGGTGGTCTGTGTATTAACAACTGTGATTGGTTAGTTTTGGAGTGGTCTGTGTATTAACAACTGTGATTGGCTAGTTTTGGAGTGGCTGTGTATTAACAACTGTGATTGGTTAGTTTTGGAGTGGTCTGGGTATTAAAAACTGTGATTCCTTTCTGTGGTTCACCACAGGTTTTATTTTCTAGCTTTCTTTGTTTGGACTGGAAGTTTGAAAGTGTTGTAAATGCTAAGAATTTTGTGCACCTCCTTTTTTCTTTGAACTCTATCACCGTCTAACAGCGATTGATATTGAAGACATACTGTATGCGGTTTTCACAAATGTTTTATGCGACCAAGGTTAGCCCTGACCTTTAGAGGAAGATGAGTGAAATGGCTGAAAATTAAGAGAATGAATGTAAGAACAAGATAGTTAATTCAGAAAATAAATATTTTAAACTTCCTACCCAGTTAAAGGAAAGCAGTTTTCAAACGTTCATGAACAAAGCCCTTATCTAAAGAGGGATGAAGCCTAATAAACCCTCCTAAGCTTTCTGGTTTTAAGGCTCTGTTCACTAACCCAAAGCTGACACTACAACGCCAACAAAACCAAGAAAACACTAACATTAAGGGAATAATTTCAAACACCACAAAAAACAGCAAATCTGAATGCAACCTTAACATAAAAAGACAAAAAACACTGGCAGAATATTTTCCACTGTGACTCAAAATTAAGAAAAAACCTCAACTGAATATAGACCCAGGTAGGACAGCCTTAGAGTCATATGCAAAAGTTTTGGAACCCCTGAATATTTCCATGATTTTCATTTATAAATAACTGGGTGATTGGATCAGCAAGTTCATTTTGATCTATCAAAGAACTAAAGGACACAGTAATATTTCAGTAGTGAAATGAGGTTCATTAAATTAACAGAAAATGTGCAATATGCATCAAAATGAAATTAGACAGGTGTATACATTTAAGCACCCTTGTCATTTTGTTGATTTGAATACCTGTAACTACCTAGCACTGATTAATTGGAACACACAATTGGTTTGGTGAGCTCATTAATCCTTGAACTTCATAGACAGGTGCATCTAATCACGAGAAAAGGTATTTAAGGTGGCCAATTGCAAGTTGTTGTTCTATTTGACTCTCCTCTGAAGAGTGGCAACATGGGGGCCTCAAAACAAACTCTCAAATGACCTGAAAACAAAGAATGTTCAACATTATGGTTTAGGGGAAGGCTACAAAAAGCTATCGCAGAGATTTAAGCTGTCAGTGTCTACTGTGAGGAACATAGTGAGGAAATGGAAGACCAAGGGAACACCTTACTGAACTGGAGATGTTTTGCAAGGATGAATGGTCCAAAATACCTTCATCCACAATCCAGACACTCATTACAGGCTATAGGAATTGTCTAGAGGCTGTTTTATTTCTGCTAAAGGAGGCTCAACTAAATATTGATGTGATATATCTTTTGGGGTGCCCAAATTTATGCACGTGTCTAATTTCATTTTGATGCATATTGCACATTTTCTGTTCATCCAATAATCCTAATTTCACTACTGAAATATTACTGTGTCCTTCAGATATTTGATAGATCAAAATGAAATTGCTGATCCAAACACTCAATTATTAATCATGGAAATTGTCAGGGGTGCCTAATCTTTTGCATACGACTGTATTTTGAAGACAGGCCGTCATGGAGATGTGGCTCTTGATAGAAGACAGATAATATGGACATTGTCAACAAGATGGTGTATTACCACATTAGAGACATTACAGTACAGTTACATCACAGAAAGACCCACAAAAAACCTGAAATCAAGTCAAACATTGATAACTTCCATATGCAGAGCGAAATACATTAGCAAGGCTAGAGAAGGTTGTGATGGGAAAAGAAACCAACAAATGGAGCAAAGATTACAATGAAACTAACCAGTATTTACATTTATATTTTAAGCATTAAGCAGATGCTCTTATCCAAAGCGACCTACGGTAAGTAGAGTAAGGACATCAACTGGAGCAACATAGGGTAAAGTGCCTTACTCAAGGACATAACAACATTTGGCACAGTTGGGAATTGAACCAGAAACCTTCATACTACACCCATACGGAAATCTAATATATAGTTACAGTATATATATATATTTATTAAAAAACTTCAAATATATTTTTTAATATATCACCACATATGTAAGTTACATATTTAAAGGTGACATACATCTAATAAAGATATTACCAACTATTTAATTGACATACATTTCATACCAATACTTCTCATCACATTTATTGTATATAATATCAGTATCCTACAGTTAAGCATTCATTCTTGTTTTGTTATAATAATCTCACATATACATTGACAGACATTATACATTACTTATACACACTGTAAACAGTATGTCAATGCAGATATGGATGTCAAATGTGAAATGTGAAATGTGAAAATGTCACAGATGAAAAAATTGCATATTTTTGTATATTTTGACAAATAATGACATGCCAAGTTTTTGTTAACCACAAACTAGCACACCTGATTCAATTAGTCAATTACACATTAAGCCTTTGTTTGATTTAATCAGGTGTGTCATTTCAGGGTTAAAACAAAAACATGGCCTGTATGGGGAGGCCCGAGGATAGGTTTGGGAACCCCTGGCTTAGAGGACAGATTGTTTTTGTTTTTTCTTAAACAATTTTCCTATTCCAATAAAGCCCTTGAAAATTAATTGAAAATAGTTAAAGATGAACAGTGAGCAAGTGAGATTGTTAAAGCTGGAAAGGCAAATATGGTCAAATAGATAGAGAAAAGGAAACGGTTAAAGCAAAAACGTTAGATAAACCAAACGTCAACTACTTGCTCATTCTTTAGATGTAGAGACTTGCATTAAACATAGATGTTATGTCTGACATAGAATGAGGTGAGCACTGATCCACAAAATGACACATTAAGACTATGAACAACAATGAAACTCTGGTAGAAAATGTATTATGTTTGTGGTGTGTGTCTGTCTGTGTGTGCCTGTTTGTAGGCATGTGTGTGTGCTACAGAAAAGAAGTTGCTGTTCTAGCTAGTGTGATAAGGCAGAGGTTCCCAAAGGGTGGGGCGCGCCCCTCCTGGCGGGCGTCAGGATTTGCTTGGGGGGACGCGACTGATGATGCATTCTGTTTTCCCAGTTTATGGCTAATCAGTAGAGTATAGTAGATTTGGGAATAACAGTGTTTGTTCTATATGGAAGGAAGTAGCCTAAGTTAAACCTACATTTAACACTGTGTTGTTAGCCAGATGAGCCAATTGAGATTTTAAGAACTGCAACGTGAGCTACAGCTGAAATAATACAAATGTACCAATCAATACAAACAAAAATTACTTTCATCCTACCTAGGTCTTAAGCGGAAAATTCTTCATACATGTTACAATTGGATGTGTTTGCGGGGGTCAGTGTGGCATAGTGGGCATTGCCCGACAGTCTACGTCATGACAGTCATGGGTTCGAGCCTGACCATTGGTTCTCTGACTTTACCCGGGCCTCCTGCATTAGGCAGTCAAATTGGCATAGTGCTGCCTGGGATTTAGGTTAGATAAATCAGATGATCTATTCTGCCATGCCACTCTCCATCAACTCCTTGTGTCCAGATCGGGCACTTGTGGGTTCAATTGCGGAAGTATAGTTGGTGAACGTAATACATGATCTGACTAAAGGCTTCCATGTTGGATTTGCAGTGCGAAAAGAATTGGTGGCTGGGCGACATGTGGTTGGATGACCTTCGCCATTCCAAAGATCTGTCCAGGGAGATGTGGAGCTGCCAATAAGGAAGGATTAAAGGGAATTAGGAGGGGAGAAATGGGGGGAAAAAAAGAATAGGATTTGTTGTTTTAAAGCATTTATTCAAACATTTGGATAAATGCCCAAAAATTTGCTCCCAAAACACACAATCTGTTGTCTGAATTAGACATCCTATTTGCCTAATTATAGTTCTAATTATCCATCTACATTTAATTTCTGTCAAACGTTGAGCCATACAATTGTTTTTCAGCACTGCACAGTCCTGCTTGTTTTTGTCTGAATATTAATGACCAGGCTTACTAACAGAGTGATCATCAGAACAATATAACGATGATGAGTACCAGTAGTATTAATTGGGATCAAAAGGATGTGAGGGTGATGAGATCTGCACTCCACCAAAATGAGAATGCATATGTTCATGTGTAAATGTGGTATGTATGCAGAGTTTCCATCATCAGTATCTTGCAGGTGATCCATTCTCAGTATGGGAAAAGATTAAGAGTATCATATTCTTCTGCGAGAGCGGAAGAAAAAAATTGCAGATACTTCTTTACTCGTATTAACAAGCAAAACTGAATTCCAAAGATGAAGGCATGGAAATGAATTAAATGTATTTATTATTATTTTAAATTATTTTTGGGGGGGTACAATGTAAATGGGGGGCGTGAGCTAAAAAGTTTGGAAACCCCCATGTAAAGGGACATAGCATCACACTTTAGTCCGAATAGATTAATAATTGAAGCAATCTAAAATGTTTCCAGAGAATATTTCACATCCAGACATACAGAAGAGTAAAAAACACACCAGTGCACACTAAAGAGCAGATGCACACACAAGTGAGAAACACGGGTTGATGGGAAGAGTGTCCTCAATTGGTGATCAGTAAACATTGTGTGTGCATGTTTGAGTACACACACATTGTTACGGAAGGTTTAGTCATGTTATATTGACACAGAAAGAATACAGAACACATACTATATATGGGATATAAAGAAGTTTGTTGAACTATAATTATGGCATACGGTAGTGTATATTTTATCTAAATTCTATCTTAGAATAGGACACCTCATTTTGCTGTATACAAATGAAGAATATTCCAAACACTAACACAACATACATTTGCAGATATCGTATCACATAACATGTCTTTCAAGTTATATACAGTATTGTAGGCATTGAGTTTAATGCTACTTGTTTTTGTTTTATAAACAAATCCTGGTTTTGGATGTACCATATTGCTGAAGTTTAATTAAACTTTCACTTTCTGGTTCAGAAAGAATCCAGATTTGGATAGGGTGTTGTTAAGAAGTCACTCCATCTATTGTGATGCTAAATAAACATTTAACCTCCTGAGGGAGGTTTTTCTTGGATTAGCCTGTCCTTCTGTCAACAGTACTCTTTACCTGCTCAGTCAGTGCACAATATATCAATCTTAACTTAGTCACAACAACCTGAACACTACAGACCAAAGGTTCCCAAAGTTTGGGGCACACCCCCCGGGAATCATTTTCAGGTGGGGGTGCTGAAGGTCAGTGGCATTCATACAGTGTATGGTACCATGTCAACTATATGCAGTAGGCCTTGTACCCCATTGAAATAAATAGACACAAGGGGCGTCACTAGACCTGTGCTTTTCGAGCTCTAGCCCCAGATGTTTTTAGGTCAGCCGTGAGTGTTCTGCGAGCTGGAACACAGCAAAAACAGCGGTGTTAATCTAACTTGGAGAATGTTAAAATTAACACTCAGTGTTTATAGAGTTCTCACAGAATCTGAGTTAAAGAAACACTTTTGATAGCGTTAAAATGTTAACTTGTTAACAGTGTTAAATTTGACACTCACAGTGTTGCTTTTTTCCACTTAATTTCATTTGCGCTGTTAAAACAAATAATGTAATGGCCCGCAGCATTACTATAGCTAATGTAATTAAGTAGCCTACACGCATGCAATCCCCCAAAGCCCCGGGACGTCTGTTTTAGCCCCAGGTGTTTTGAAAGTCTGTTGACTCACCTGGTGTTTGCATGTGTAACAGTAATAACATCCCTCTGTGGGTGTGTCAATGTAGTAATCGGCAAAGAAAAATCTAGTCGGCTAATACACATTTAGAAAATAAGTAAAGCAAACATAAAAATTAAATCTCCACCCTCTGCGCTTAAGGATTTGCACAAAAGAAACCCTAAATATCCCAGAATATTTTTTTTAATAAAAGCTGCCATTGCAGCTAATAAATGCAGGAAAAGCGGGGGGGGGGGCTTTGCTTGGGGGAGTGTCTTGGGAATAACAGTGTTTGTTCTACATGTTCTTCTTACATGATACAATAGGATGTATCCTATTTTTAAACGTTTATTCAATCAGTATTGCCCCCGTATTGCTCCCGTATTGCCCAGACACACATAACATGCACACGGCTCCATTCCGTCCTCATGCCTTCCCTGCTCTACAGGTTTTCAGAATCAGACATCCTAGTTGCCTAATTATACAGTTACTCTAAGTCTGGAAACAATTGGACCTTGACACAAGTTTTGTTATTTTTTTGTTTTTACCACATTATATTAAAATTACAGTTGAATAATGAATATTGTCCTAAAGTGCAGTCTCTCAGCTTTAATTTGAGGGTATTCAAATCCAAATTGGCGGAAAGTTTTAGTAATTGGACAGTTGACGCAAAAGCTGTTTCCTGGACAGGTGTTGGCTGTTCCTTCTTTATTTCCTCGTCAATTGAGCAGTTAAAAGGTCTGGAGTCGATTCCAGGTGTGGCATTTCCATTTAGAAGCTTTTAATGTGAACCCACAACGTGCGGTCAATTGAGCTCTCAATGCAAGTGAAACAGGCCATCCTTAGGCCGGGTTTACATTTTGACAGATTTCAAGCAACATTTTAAAGTGAGATCAGGTGAGCAGCAGGGGTAGGTTTGCATTGGATTGTGTTGCCCCAATTTGCTGTGAAGGGGCGTTAGGACAGGTGTCCTTGGTAGGTCGGCGAAACCGATTTCCGGAGACAAAGGCGTGGACATGACAGAGAATAGGTTTAGGAATAACACCTTGTACACAAGATTGCGTGTACAATTGGTCAAAATGGAAGGTGGCTGGCGGGATGTGAAGCTCAGTCATCTGTGAGGAACTCGGAGTAGAGCCGCTGCTCCTTCACCTAGAAAGGATCCAGTTGAGATGGTTCGGCATTTGGTAAGGATGACCCCTGAGGACCTCCCTAGGGAGGTGTTTTCAGGCACGTCCAGCTGGGAGAAGGCCTCGGGGAAGACCCAGGACTAGGTGGAGAGATTTTATCTCCACACTGGCCTGAGAATGCCTCAGGATCCACCAGTCAGAGATGGTTAATGTGGCCAGTGAAAGGGAAGTCTGGGGTCCCTTGCTAGAGTTGCTGCCCCCACGACTCGACCCGGGATGAGCGGTTGAAGATGAGATGAATAAAATTATACTTATATTTACGTTTTTATTTACCTTATGTATAAATATAGAAATTGCAAAGCTGTAAAGGGGGTGGGGCGAGCTAAAAAGTTTGGGAACCCCCTTACACAAAAACCTGAGGCTGGCTTCAACAGCTTCAGACAATAACACTACATTCTAGCGTGAGGCTGGTTTCATTACACTCTAAAAAATTTATTCAGAGGACCTTTAGCCCTATCTAATATACACAGTCATATGCAAAAGTCTAGGCACCCCTGACAATTTCCATGATTTTCATTTATAAATAATTGGGTGTTTAGAATAGGGCTGAACGATGTTGTGTTTTAGCATCGACATCGCGATGTGCGCATGTGCGATAGTCACATCGCCGGAACATGCGATGTAAAGACGGGTAGCACCCAATGACAGTATAGGTAGCACCACAGTTTACACAAGTTTGTTGTATGGTTTGTTGCTGGGATGACATGCACGCTCCGCATGCCTGCACAGTGATTGGTTCCCTGTGATTGGTTGTTGTGCCGCTGCTCACAGCCAACATTCTCTGTCACTGGCAGACCTGTACTAGCGAAAGATGAGCGACGAAGAGGATACGCATTACGCAGGAAAAAAAGGATGGTTTCGTACCAAAAATAAGGTAAAAATCTTTGGGACTATTTCGGCTACAAAAAATAGGATGACCAAGAACAGGTAATTTGTCAGGAGTGTTATAAAGTTGTGGCAACAAAACAAGGGAAAACCACCCATTTGTCTGATCACTTAAAACGGCCCCACAAAGCTATTTACGACGAGTACAAAATCAAATCTCGGATGTCAATCAAAACAAAACACTATTTGCGATGCCTTTGCCAGTGTGACACCTTACCAGAAAGGCTATCAACGACAGAAAGAAATAACAAACGCAATAACGTTTCATATCGTAAAGATATGTTGCAATTACACGCCGTCACATTTGCTTAGCCATGATTACGATGATAACCAACACTGTTTTACTATGGCACGTTGGCTAAAAAAAGTTGACTTAAAAACAGAAGATTGTGAAACAAAATGCTTATAAGTTCTATTATAAAAAATATATTTTTTAATTTATATTTTTATAAACCAATCGGGGGTTGGTTTAAAGCTGCTGTTTTATAAAAAAAATTGTACTGCTTTACTGTTTACAGAGAATGAAGCTTGTTTATTAGTGAAATTATTAGTATCATGGAATGGTAATTATTTACTGTAGCCTAGATTGATGGCTTGCAATATCGCAATATATATCGTTGGGAAACAAAATATTGCAATGTAATTTATTTCCAATATCATGCAGCCCTAGTTTAGAGCAGCAATTTCATTTTCATCTGTCAAATACAGCCCTAAATCACATGAAATACGTTCTGAGGGAACTATTTTGTAAAACCGAAATATGTCAAATATGAACGTATGAGAGAGTCAATTACGTTTGTAGGGAACTAAATTGAACACTCGAATAACGTGAAATATGAACATATGAAAATCATGACGTAGCATGTAAATAGCGTAGTTTTTGCTAGGGCGGAGGTCGGGGATGGTGGATGGGCGTATAAATCTGCGACTTGCATGCCAGTGTTCGCGAGTTCAAATCCAGACAGACACTTTGCGCGTGTTTTGTTCTACATTGCATGCGTCACGCAGACAGACGATTGTCGTTTTTTGCAATGTTAATCCTAACCTTAACCTCAGTAACGTCATATCTAACCTTAACCGTTAGTAACCTCATGCCTAACCTTAACCGTTAGTAACCTCATGCCTAACCTTAACTGTTAGTATCTTCTTACCTAACCTTAACTGTGAATGTTGCAATATAATTTCGAACGCTATGGAATGTATGGAATGTGTGGAATGTTCTCGCATAAATCCGCTAAACGAAATGTACCGGAGCAACGTAATTGAAGTACAAATATAGCCTAATAACAAAATGTGCAGTTCAAACGTAAAAAAACGTAAATATGTTGGCATGTAACGTAATTCAGGTTTTCAAAATAGTTTCCTGAGAACGTAATATGGGAGAAATTCTGAGATGTACGGTTGGTCAAATAACTGAAGGACACAGTAATATTTCAGTAATGAAATGAGGTTCATTGGATGAACACAAAATGTGCAATATGCATCAAAATGAAATTAGACAGGTGCATAAACATATTTTCTTCATGACCCAAAACAACTTTATTTTTCCGTTCAATGGTAATTATGATGATTTAATCTGCCCATTTAGCAGATGTGTTGAATGTAGGCACTATGTGCCAGTTCGCTAGCTAGCTTCTCAAATCTGCCCAGCAGTCCAGCACAAACTGTAATTTGTTTGTTTGTTAATAACCTACTTTAGCTAAAAAGGAGAAGATAATCAAGTAACTAAACTACTGTCATGGGAAGGGGGCATATTGGAGGGGATAAAACAACTACAAATATCTGTCAGCTAAGTGCAAGATTCAGTGTCATAGACTTTGCACAATTATGCATTAATGTAGCCTTAAATTTCATCATCATAATCTGAAATATGTGGTCTTAATTATATGTTGCTGCTTTCCATATGTATTGTCACAAATTCGTATATAGTTCCAATTAAAAATTACAGAAATATTTCTCTTACAGATTGCCTAATGTCCCACCCAGTCCATCTTCAATTTATTTTTGTGGATCATGATGTCCGTAAACTGGCATTACCATCTGGAATCCCAGGGACAGTGAATGACTTACAGTTAGTCATTTGGGAAACATTTGGGATTGCTGGAGTTTTCAGTCTGCACTATCAAGATGTTGATTTTGGCAATGTGTCCTCCCTGTTTTCAACAACTGACATCAAGAGTAAGAACACAATCAAGGTTGCGTACATCTTGGAGCTCGCTACAGTATCTTTGACCTTAACTGATGTGACCAACATGGTCTCCTGTCCTGATCAGCAGATAAGCAGACTCCTGCAAAGAATGTGAAGAAAGAAGGCTGAGGTCAGATACCTCAGCACAGTACCACATTATTGCATATTAGAAATTTGTGACATAGACATGAAATATCAATTTTTTTGGTGTGTACGTGACAAATTTCTTCAGATGTCTTCGGATGCCAGAAGAAAGGAATGTGATTGGTTTATTTGAAGCAGGAAGAGGGCAGAGCTTGTATTGCAAATCGACCAGCGAAATAATAACACATTGATTTTTTATTTATATCGTAACAAATATCATAATGCTTACTCTAACCTTAACCCTTCCAAATATTAATGTTATCCACAGCTAAGACATATGCATTTTTCAAGTTATATTTTGAAGAATGTTAAAAATCCTGTAATTTACACAAATTTCATCTGAAATTGTCACATATACACAACAAAATAGCTAGTTTTTGTGTGTATGGTGATTTTCTAAAACCAAATTTGTGTATATTTCACTAATTCCTATGATTCCTATGATGTTGTGTTGGTTACCTACCACCTCATGCTCAACATGAAACTACTGCAAGTTTGGAAAAAGAGGCAGAGGAGATCCAAGGTGAAGGGATGAGAATGGATAACGCCAAGGTGGTAGCTCAGGAGATGGCCATGCTCCTGTCATCAGTGAGTTGATAAAACAATGGCATGTACTTTTTAGTGCAGCACAGGTGATACTGTAGTGTAACATTACAAAATATTATTATTAGACTAGCATTGTTGTGCTATGGATTAATACAGTATAGATAAATGTCCACTAGAGTCTACAGAAATTCTCTCATACCAGGTAGCTTTTGTGTGCACTGCAGATAAGACAGGAATTCAAGACAACAACAACGGTTAGCCTTGAATGTACCTTTGTGGCCAAGCTTGACCAGGGCACTCCCAAAATGGTGGCCTTACTCCAGAAAAAGGGAGAAGCTCCAGGGATGAAGATTTGAAGAATTAAGGATATGCTTCTTGAGGTATAATTGACATTACCCGGAGAGATGCTGCCATCCGCTGCCTTGTGATCCATCTTGACAGAAGGAAGAGGACCTTTTCAAAGAGTGCACTGTAAGTTTTTCAGTAGCCTTTAACGTGAAACTTTAAGCTGTGGCTACCCTCCATGTTGATATAAGTCACACTGATTACTGTTTGAACGTAAATTGTCTTCTCTTTAGTATCTTGTTCTTTTCCGCAACTTTCAAATTGATGGAACACATTTATATATTAATTTATTGTAGTACACACTTAAAAATAATCCAAAAATGGTTCTTTATTTGTCCCTATAGGGGAACCCTTTCAAGAAAAAAATATTTTTGGTTCCAGTAAGAACCTTACATATACCGGTACTGTAGAACATATGCATGTAGAACCGAAAAACGTTGCAATAAAAGCAGTCCACTTGAAAGATAGTTGACTATGTGTGTTATAGTAATAGTAAAATTTGTCATTTAATCCATCATTTCATTAGCTGAGTTACCACTTAAGTAGGTGTGTTCAAGTCACCATAGAAACCAGTCATGCTTTTTGTTTCTTCAAACTTCTAACACCTTTTAATTTCTCCTACAAGGACATGGAGGAGCTCCAGGCAATTCTTATGATGCACTTGGTGATTGCCATCATCAATGATGAGGGTGCAACTATAGTCAAGGGAACCAAGATCCTGCAGGGATTGATGTCTCTAGATCCTGTGCTTTGCTGATGGGTGTAATATATGCTGTTAATCTCAGCTATCCCAAGCAGTTAAGTTCACCTTTGAGGTTTTTCAGAAGCTGTTCCTTGATCTTGATGAACAAAAAGCAGCTCAAAAGTAATGAGTCTCAAGTACTATATTTTCTGACTGCTCTTAAAACCTCCGCTCTCTTGAGAGTTGGACGTATTTCTTGATGAAATTCTCAACATAATGGACAGTTTTAATCCATATAATAGTGTTGCCATTACAAATATTGCTTAATGCTCTTAGTGGCATCTTGAGACTCTAGTAATAAAGATATTTCTTATAAAATGTACTTAAAATAATTTGTGGACAAAAAACTTTAGAGAAATATTAAAGTTTAAATTGTATGCTTTTGTAGTATTTAGGGCTGCCATTATTATGTATAACATCACAAATTTGTTGTTACAGTATTGTCAACTCAAAGTTTTAAATTAGATATATTCTCTGATGATTTTATATATGATATTTTATATGTTATATTCAGTCAACAACAAACCATACCACAAATCTATCATAGAAAGTATCAAACACTCATTATAAACACATCCATAAATCAATAAAGAAAGTTTTGTGGGTTTTCCATTTTATTCCACAGCAAATGTTAGGTCCACAGCAAATGTTTTCCTCTTTTGTTGAAAAATACAGAAAATATATTATAGATTTTTTTCAGGAAGTCTATGATTTATTGGACAGGAAAGTGCTGAAAGATATGGAAGAATGTTTGGCTGAAAGAGCATTAGGTCAGATTTGAACCCACGCTGCAGCAGTGTTTGCACTGGGGGCAGCGGCTTAGTTCGCTGGACGGCCCTAGACCACTTCAGAGAACACTGTCAGAGAGAACAGATCTATAGGTCATGTCAACAGTTGAACTGATTGCCTCCCAACTCAGAGATAATGTCCTTTGAAAACGTTATAGATTAAGTAGTTTCCAGAAGGTGAATGGCAGTCATGATACAAATGTACCTACATTCCACAAGCAATAACCCTACATGGTAGTGTATGCCCATGCCCCCCACCATAGTATGTCAAGTATGACACTTTGAGCTGTTATTATCTTTACTGGTCTGTGTGCAGCTCAGTACAGTGTTTGGTTGTGTGTTTCTGTATTCTTGTGTCCTCCTAAGAATACATCCATGGCTGTGATGTGTCTAGACCGTCCTGTCCAAAATAACAAGTCCTTGTATGTGTGTGTGACCCCAATTATCCTGCCCTGAATAACATGCACGCTCACACACTCACACACAAACATGATCGCAGGCTAGTAAAAAAAGCTTATTTCCTGTCATTGGCCTCAGTACCCTAACCTCTCTACACCTCACAGTCTATATAGGGCCACACAAAAACAGCACTGGTTCTGCATCACGTCAAAAGGGAAGAGTTAACCATGTCAACAGCTCTTTTCCTCATGTGGATAAGTAATGGTTTCAGTTCTCAGCTCAGGTCCCATCCCCCCATTATAAAGAGCCGGATGGGGTTCGCGTTGCGTAGTGGGCTAAGTCACTGCATTGCACGAGTCTACTTCATGACAGTCACTGGTTCGAGCCTGACTCTAGATTCTCTGACTTTCCCTGGGCCTCCTGCACATATCAGTTTTCCTTACTCAAACACGTTCTGAGGGCAGGAAGATTATGATTGGTTCAGGCGAATACCCAATCAAAACGGAGAGGAGGCGGGAGTTAAGGAACATTTCAGTCTTATGTTTGTGCTTGTGGACTTTTCTCTTCAATTCAGACCATAAGTAGACCTAACTTGAATCCTAACCTTAACCTAACCCTAACACTAAACGCATCCTAACCTTAACCTAACCCTAACCTTAATCTATCACTATCCATATAATGTGGCTTGGGTGACATGTGATTGGTTGAACCATGTGTGCGCCCTTCGCCATCCCACAGATCTGTGCAGGGAGTGCCATTCTAAAGTATGGAG
>JACXGM010002283.1:28027-48050 GCA_016801145.1 Umbra pygmaea
CATTTGTGTCTCTGCGTGTATTTGTGTCTCTGCGTGCATTTGTGTCTCTGCGTGCATTTGTGTCTCTGCGTGCATTTGTGTCTCTGCGTGCATTTGTGTCTCTGCGTGTATTTGTGTCTCTGCGTGTATTTGTGTCACTGCTTGTATTTGTGTCTCTGCGTGTATTTGTGTCTCTGCGTGTATTTGTGTCTCTGCTTGTATTTGTGTCTCTGCATGTATTTGTGTCTCTGCGTGTACTTGTGTCTCGCCTGTATTTGTGTCTCGCCTGTATTTGTGTCTCGCCTGTATTTGTGTCTCGCCTGTATTTGTGTCTCACCTGTAGTGTCTCCCCTGTAGTGTCTTGCGTGTATTTGTGCCTGTGTGCCTCCACTAGCTCTTTCCTGTTTTTACAGAAGTGCAGGACAATCCCAGGACAGCCCTAGTATGGGGCTGGTGTGTGTGTGCTACTGTGTGTGTGTTATTGTTATTGCAAGGTCAAAGAGCCAACCAATGTCGTACACAGCATGATACATCTGGAACCACAACACCGGTGAATTCCTTTCGTCCTCACACACATGCAGACACACACACAGTGTCCTACAACATGATAGACAAGCATAGCCAAGTTGAATACCTGAGCTAGCTTCTCAGGCTAATGCTAGATTGGACACCGCTACTTAGTTCGTTAGAGCTCAACATGCCTAACTGGGCAGAAAGGTGAAATATATTAGTTTAATGAGGCAGCCAGGCACTCAAAATAATAGTCTAAACACACAGTTACATGAACAGATCACACAAAGCATGCTTTTGCACTCACAGGTACATGAACAACTGTATGTCCCGCTCCCATACACACACACACACACACACACACACACGCACGCACCCACGCACGCACGCACGCACGCACGCACGCTCGCTCGCTCTCTTCTCTAAAGCAAACACTAAACATATATCACTGCTCGCTCTTTCTCTGTTCAAGAGTGGTTTACGACCAACAGTGATGGCACCTTTTGTTGAGGGGGCTAGTCATTTAGGTAGGGAAGGAAATGAGAGAGTGTGGGGGGACGCCTGTCTAAAACACTGAGCAGCTAACAGCCTTACTGTGGATGGTGACTTCACTGGACATTAGCATGCTGTTCAGCAACACAAAACTAGCAACATGCTAAAGTTTCATCAATAGAAATGGAATGGATAGAGTACATTCCAATTCAAATCAATGATGTTGAATGGTCAGAGCGGCAGCCATTTTTACGTGTACCATTCCATTGCAAAGACCTAGCGGCCTACTTCCGCATTAAGCCGATTTGCTTTTTTGTTGTGTACTAATCGAATGACCACGACAATCAGTTGATTGGCCTTTCTATCCATTCTATTTCTATGGTTTAATCCCACACGTCCCTCTAGAGTAGAATCTTTGATCCACCAGGGAAACTATTTGACGTTCGGATAATTTAACTCTCTCTGCATCTGATAAAAATCTAATCTCTAAATTGTCATCTGTCCTTTTGATCAAGTACGCTCAAGGAAAAGTGCTGTGAAGTGTTTGGGGCGAGTCAGTTGAAAAAATGCTGTAAAGTGTATGGTGCGAGTCAGTTGAAAAAGTGCAGTGAAGTGTATGGGGCGAGTCAGTTGAAAAAGTGCTGTGAAGTGTATGGTGCGAGTCAGTTGAAAAAGTGCTGTGAAGTGTATGGTGCGAGTCAGTTGAAAAAGTGCTGTGAAGTGTATGGTGCGAGTCAGTTGAAAAAGTGCTGTGAAGTGTATGGAGTGTTGAAAAAGTGACATGGTTTCACAATGGAGCATTTGGCACCAGCACACCTGACATGTCTCTACAGATAAAATGCCAAGTCACAGTTCCTGCAATCATCACCCACGAGTCTGCAGAAGCAGGAAGTGAAAAGAACAACACTTCCATCACCATGTTATATTAAATAACATCTACACAGAGTCAAATGTTGGACATGGAATGAACTAATATTCATTTGTAATAGTTGACTGGTAAAACATGGCCAGGCAGACAAGTTTAAGTCCCAGACTGTAGATTCCACTACCCCCGGGCAACAGGTAGACATTCTTCAGGAACACATAAAGCAGTACTAGTAGAGCGGAAGAGAAGAGATTCATTAGGAGAGCTATGTGGCTAGCTCTCCTCTCCTCGGACAAACACTGAAGCTGATTATCAGAAAATCAACCATTCTTTATCTGTCACTTTCACTATAAGACCACTTAAAGCTTAACTGCCTGGAGCTTCTGGGTCGGTATCAGACAGACAAGTAGTTGAGTTTCGTAAGCAGTCTGTGACAGCGGTGAGCTGTCTATATATAATCATAACAAAATTATCTTTACCTTTATTCAAATATCATCCATACACTTCAAGTAGATGAGATACAGCATGTGATATTTTCATCAGCTTCAGATAATAAAGTTTACTTGTGATTGATCTTTTCTCCCTCTTCCCAGATTACTGTTTCTATAGAGTGTATCAGAGCAAACCTGTGGCCTTCTGTTCCACCTCACTAGTAACATCAGATCCATATTAGATCTAATCAGCTGTTCTTCTGCACTCCCATTCCCTTCAGCAATTCCTGCTCACCCCAAGAACACTCGTCTGTCATTCAATAATTCCTGCGCTAAGGTCCCGGTAATCCGGCTTCTCTGTCTGGCCAGCCATTCCAAGGCTACTTCCTTCCCAACTTCTCCTCTCCGAGCTGCTTGCAGGCCTGATCTGCCCAGCCCACCCTATTAATAGCACAACAATAACCAACTAACACCGACCCAGTGACCCCGGTCAGCGCCAACAGACAATACACACAGTATCACAACAAAGTCCAGCTACTGAGACGGACAGAATGTCTGCATGACCAGTAGACTAGGACTACTATACTGCAGGCCACAGGACAGTCTACAGAGTTCACAAGTCCTCACATAGTGTAATGCCATGAAAAAGTATCTTAGAGCTTTCGATGCAAAGTACGCTAATTGTCAGCCGATGTCATGATGAGCTACATTTAAAAATGAGTTAGTGCTACATAGTACAATTGAGTTATCCAGTCACGGAAACAGCTTCCAGTTTAAGGCACTAGGCAGGAAACATTGTAATCGTGTTGGACTGACAAATGTTTTGGACGAGACTGCTAAAGTAGTTAAGTACTACCTTCGGCTCCCATCCCTGTACTGTGTTGGAATGTGACTCCACGCTCTAGAATATAAATAAATGTCACATTTCAACAGCCGGCCCTGCGAGCAGGAAACAGTTCTGAACCACACACCAGCGCGAGTAACATTAATCAAAGAACTGGAGTGTCAGGACAGCATGGAGATGCATAAAGGAGACGAGAGAGATGAGCTAGATTTTCCACTGGCAGTTTGAAGTGTTTCACTGCTCCTGTTTTGTCCCGCTATGATGAGCGGACGGTGTAACAGACCCTTTGTGTGTTTCCTTAACAGAAGGCACAGTCTGTTCAGTCAGGGATCTCACTCCCTCTTTCTCTCTCGCCGTCTCAGCTGACAGTCGAGTGTAGCTCTGTTCTTTCTGGCACGTGAAACGCTTCCCTCCACACCTCCCTTTCTCACTCACTCTCTCCCTCCTTCCCCCGCTCCACAGAGCCAGCATTCCGCAAAGAAACCCCCTCAAACCTAAAACTGGAACACTACCCCCCGTTTTTCCTTTCCTATCCCCTATCCTCTACCCTAAGAAACAGAGCTTGTAAAGACGGAGTAAAAGAAGTGAGGGTCTTACCTCAGACAGACTCCCGCCGCGGCCGAGGGGACGCAGAGAATATCATCCTCTACGCTCCACACAGAAAGCCGAAAGCAACAAGTAGTAATGACGAATACTTTCCTTCTCCGCTTACGCTCTCAATTTCTCCCTCTGCTCCGCTCAGGCGGGCTGCAGTAGCTGGAGAAGTACAAGGGAGAGTGTGTGTGTGTGTGTGTGTGAGAGAGAGCATGTGTGACAGAATCTGGTGTGTTTCTGTGTGCGTAGCGTGGTGGACTCAAGTGGGAGCCTTTACTATGAGCAGTGAGCACAGAGTTCAGGTCCACCCCCTATTCTCAGGCTGAGAGTAATGAACAACTATCAGAGCTGAGGACCAGACCTCTCTACTTTCCTGTATATATCACATGATGTTTATAGTTCCCTCTCAGTTTCTATATTACATGTTCTAATTTCCGTCTGTATTCTTTCTTGCTTTCCTACTTTCAATTTTTGGAAATGAACGATTGTCACTCTCTTTTCCCTCTTACAGACTGTCACTTGCTCCCACCTCCTCACACACCTGGGTGTTTGTGTGTGTGTTTGTGTGTGAGTTTGTGTGGGTGTTTGTGTGTGAGTTTGTGTGTAGATGGAGAGCTATTGTGCTTCTCTGCCTCTGGCTCAAAGGGGGAGGGTTCTAGACCTGAGAGCAGAATTCCTTCATGAGAATAATCCAATCAGAGCCAAGCATTGCGGTGGCCCAAAACTGATCCAAGGCCAGGAGACTCACTCCAAACTGTCAGTTCACATACAGGGTTCATCACTGCTAGTCCACAATGCAACTCTGAAAAGAGACACCATTTGTCTGTTCAACAACTACATGGAGAAAACATAAACTTATCAGTTAAACTTGCAGCCAGTCTAAACATGTTTATCCTCTTGTAAAACAACCACAATATCCTATGCATTCTCACGGCGATACGTGGGTTACCGTATATAATAAAAAGTTTGCCGCATCACGTACAGACTTATTTAAGCTTATTAGCTTATTCAAGCTAAAGTTACGCTTCCAGGCGAAAGTGCCACAAATAGTGACTAACAAAGCTAGACAACCTTAATGTTGTGTGTTTTGGGGGAGTCGCACACATTCGACTTAAAAGGCAACACTGCAAAGAATTACACTAAAACGTAAGTAAAAAACCTATGAATACAAGGTATTTCTTGCTTATAATAAGTAAACTGATCTGCCAATGGAACAAAGACAAATTACACTGATGGGCATATTTACTAAAAACTTGTTATTATCGAATACAAATATAGCTTGTTAAGTAAATATGTCTTATTTTAAGGATGGTTAGAATAATTGAGCTGAATTCAAGGTAAATATATGTCAGTGCCAATGATTTTTTGCAGTGAAGGGGTCATCACCACCAAACCTGTGGAGTTTCATTAGCTCTGGATCTCTTCATGTCTCTCGGTTTCTCCCTCGCAACCTGACTAATCATCTCAGGCCTACGTTTTCTATCCCAAGAGGAAGAAATGCAATAGAATTCTGTCATCCTTCACCACTACCTGCACCCAATATCTACCATGAGGGCAAACCGCCTTCCATCAGATTCTCCCCCAGACAACCCACTCACAGACAGACATTGACCAGGAGTATCCACAACGTAGCCTTACCTCAAACCTTTAAAATATGAATACAACCCTAAAGGTCTTTAAAGGTTAACATCATTGTATCCTATAATGTAGAGCTACAGTCAGGCTCATAGGTTTGGATACCCTGAAATTGTGAAATGCTGGTATTGATTTTGACAATATGACAGTTCATGCAAATACTCTGACTGTTATGTAAGGATAGTGATCATATGAAGCCGTTCATTATCACACAGTTGTTTGGCTCCTTTGTAAACCATACTAATAATAAAAATCACCCAAATGGCCCTGATCAAAGGTTTACATACCCTTGAATGTTTAGGCTAGTAACAGACACACAAGGTGACACATAGGTTAAAATGGCTTAAAGGTTACTTTCCCACACCTGTTGCATTTTAAATTGCAATTAGTGTCTGTGTAGAAATAGTCAACAAGTTTGTTAACTCTCGCGTGGATCCACTGAGCAGGCTAGATACTTAGCCATAGGGAGAAGAAAAGACCTGTCAAAAGACCTGCATAATAAGGTTCTGGAACTGAATAAAGTTGGAAATGGATATAAAAAGATATCCAAAGCCTTGCAAATGCCAATCAGTACTGTTCAATCACCTATTAAGAAGTGGAAGATTCGGGGATCTCTTGATACCAAGCCAAGTTCAGGTAGACCAAGAAAGATTTCAGTTGGCAGAATAATTCTTTTCAGGATACAAAGAAAAACAAACAGGTAAACCCATGGTGAACCCACAGGTAATCTCAGGAGACATACAGGCTGTTCTGAAAAAAAAAAGTTGTGGTTGATTGAAGGAGCACAATACGCGAGCTGCATGGTTGAGTTGCCAGAAGGAAGCCTTTACTGTGCCGGTGTCACAAAAAAGCACGGTTACTATATACCCGACAACACCTTGGCATGCATCACAGCTTCTGGCACACTGTAAATTGGCATGACGAGACCGAAATAGAGCTATGTTTAGAGAGGGGTCAAAAAGACCTATGGTAAAGAGCCATCCCCACTGTGAAGCATGGTGGTGTCTCACTGATGTTTTGGGGGTGGGTGAGCCCTAAAGGCATGGGGAACAGTGTGAAGATTTATAGCAAGATGAATGCAGCATGTTATTGGACAACAATGGCAGACAATTTGCATTATTCTGCATGAAAGCTGCACATGGGACGCTCTTGGACGTTCTAGCACGACAAAGACCCTAAGCACAAGGCCAAGTTGACCCTCCAGTGGTTACAGCAGAAAAAGGTGAAGGTTCTGGAGTGGCCATCACAGTCTCCTGACCTTAATATCATTGAGCCACTTTGGGGAGATCTCAAACGTGCGGTTCATGCAAGATGACCAAAGGCTTTACATGTCCAGCAGGCATTTTGCCAAGACAAGTGGGCAAGAATTTGGGGCCTCATAGACAACAATCACAAATGACTGCACTCTGTCATTGATGCTAAAGGGGGCAATACACCGTATAGAGAACTGAGGGTATGCAGACTTTTGAACAGAGGTCATTTCATTGTTTTCTTTGTTGCCATGATTTTTTTTATGATGGTGCCATTCTGTTATGACCAACAATTAATAAAAATGAATTGCTTTGCCTGCTCACTCGTGTTTTCTTTAAAAACAGTACATCTATCACCAATTCTCTGAATATGCAAACTTTTGAGCACAACTGTATGTACTAGTTCGAGACCTCCATGTCTTTTACTTTGTTCGTCTGACTCTTGCAAACTGGTATGAGGAATGTATTTACTGCATTGCAAGGGGCTTGTGGAATGCATTGTTTAATCCTTGTAAAAGGTTCAGGAAAATACCAAAAGTACAGTGAAATGCTGCAAAGCTATAGTGCTGTACTAATATCTACTAATAGTTTATATGCCCCGCCCCCAAGATCTGTGGTATAAGTGAGAACCTGAGAGAACCTGAGAGAAGGAGATAGATAGAGAAAGAGACAGAGGGCGTTGGTATGTAGGGTATAGAGTTACGCAGGATCACGGACAAGCTGGGAATCCACTCCTCTGCCTAACTCATTCTGACACACCTCTCTCTTTATCCTTCCCTCTATATATCTTTCTCTTGTGTCACTACCACCCCCCGTTCATCCATCTCTCTTCTCCTTACAATGTTGGACATGACGTCTACATGGTGAAACACACCGCCCTTCTGCAAAATGCCATATAGGATTAAGATTACTTTGCATTCATTATAGAGTCAAAATAAAAATAAAAAGTCAACATGACACGTGGACACCCTTTTGGAGTACTCTTAACTTAATCATAAAAAGATGATTACTACATGACAAATTTTCATTGTGGACTCATATACACACCGTCACTAGTGCTACATCATAATACTGTGTAGTGGTAAACCATAGGTATAACACTATGTAATGTCATTATTACAATATTTAGTGTTATAATTATGGTTTACCTCTACTTGATTTAAAACTCCTTCTGTGTCTATGAGTCCACACTGACAGTGTTAATTCAACACTCAAGAATTTGCTTTGCATATCTCAGAAGGATTGATTGACTCATTAGGGCTGCTTCAACAAGTCAGGTGAAGTAAATTCCAGTGTTTAACTATTACTCACAAGTAACTCAATACCATTAATGTGCCAGAATATGATGATTGTTTTGCCTGGTTTCAGCAACCAAGGGCTCCTCTAAGCAGATGTCTATAGAATTGAAAATGAAGATAATTGACTTTCACAAAACAGGAGAACAATTTCTGAACTAGAAGCGTCCTGCAGGGAAGAGTGGGAAAAATGAAAGACTCATAGCTGGCTAAAGAAAATGTTTGAAAACAGATATATCTGCCAGAAGAGGAGTTACTAAGTGTGTGTGTGTGTGTCTGTGTGCATGTGGTGGTGCCAAACATGGCAGTTAGCCCACTGCAAGCTGCACATTATCTCTCATCAAGCTCGAGGTCTGTTGTAGGACTGAAGGTTGTACAGTAACTATCCATCAGGCTTGAGGTCATCATGTTAGTCCTTGAGGCTGTTACATGCATCTCTCTCCCCTGAGAATGAAAAGAAATTTGAAAAGAGAACAGGAAGTGAAAGACAAGAAGTTGGGAGGAGATGAGAGAGATGGAGAGGGAGATAGAAAGAGAAATAACAATAGAACAAATCAAAGAGAAGATGGAAAACAGATGACGAGAGAGATGGAGAAGAAGGATAGATGTAGAGGATGGACTGAAATTAGTGCAGAAGGCAGAGATAAGCAGCGAACGCGTGGAGGTGGAGCCACCCACTCTGCTCCGGAATGTTCCCCTGAAGCCCAAACAACACGAGGGCAAACGCACACACGCAGAATTATTCAGAAAAACGCTGTAGTGTCCAGTACTGGAGAACACAATGAACCAGGAGTAACACTTGGGAACAACATACCTCTACCATACAAAATAGGACTTAATATATCATCAAATACAACCTTACTGTTTGTGTGTGCACGCGTGTGTGGGTGTGTGTGCGTGTTTGTTTGTGTGTGTGTGAGAGAGAAAGACCATGTAGTGATGCTGATCTGTTGGATCTCTACATGAACCACATCAACTTTTATGCCATATTTACATGAATGAATGAAAAATGTAATGGTTGAATGGATGAATGATTCATACCCATTTGTGTTTGTCTGATTGGACTCTCATCCACTTTGATGCTGAACCGTTCGGAAGAGCTCGCACATCCACAGTTATCAGTGAATGTCATCCGGTGCTTGTAGCCTCTCATTAGTATCAGCGCTAGTCACCGCAGACACTTCAGCCAGGCAGCGCTCTTTCATGTGTCAGAGCCATTTATATGAGTGTAACAACAACAAACTCAGTGTAGCTGCCGGGTGACATTATATCATTCACCCCAATGGATGACTCATTCTGTGCACCTATCCTAACAACACGAGTTAGAGGTTTAGATGAAAAGGACCAACGGTATTTGAGGGACTGAGGAAACCTGCTTTGAATCCAACATGTGCATAATAAACTGAAGTGACTTGAAGTGTTTTTGTCCCAGATGAGAGTGACACCATCTATATGGTTTTTAGAAAGGAAATACAGTGCATCCGGAAAGTATTCACAGCGCTTCACTTTTTCCTCATTTTGGTATGTTACACCCTTGACAATGTGAAAGAAATGTGTTTGAATTCTCAGCATTTTTTTTAAATTTAAAAACGAAAAAAGCACATGTACGTAAGTATTCCCAGCCTTTGCCATGACACTCAACATTGAGCTCAAGTGCATCCTGTTTCCACTGATCATCCTTGAGATGTTTCCACAACATGATTGGAGTCCACCTGTGGTAAATTCAGTTGATTGGACATGATTTGGAAAGGCACACACCAGTCTATATAAGTTCCCACAGTTAACAGTGCATGTCAGAGCACAAACCAAGCCATGAAGTCCAAGGAATTGTCTGAAGACTTCCGAGACAGGATTGTATCGAGGCACAGATCTGGGGAAGGGTACAGAAAAATATGTGCAGCATTGAAGGTCCCAATGAGCCCATCATCTGTAAATGGAAGAAGTTTGGAACCACCAGGGCTCTTCCTAGAGCTGGCCGCCTGGCCAAACCGAGCGATCGGGGGAGAAGAGCATAAGTCAGGGAGGTGACCAAGAACCCGATGGTCACTGACAGAGCTCCAGCATTTCTCTGTAGAGAGAGGAGAACCTTCCAGAAGAACAACCATTTCTACAGCACTCCACCAATCAGGCCTGTAAGGTAGAGTGGCCAGTTGGAAGCCACTCCTCAGTAAAAGGCACATGGGAGCCAATCTGGGGTTTGCCAAAAGGCACCTGAAGGACTCTCAGACCATGTGTGGAGGAAACTAGGCATCACTCAACACCTGGCCAATACCATCCATACAGTGAAGCATGGTGATGGCAGCATTATATAACTGGGAGAATAGTCAGGATGTCTCTGTACATTACAGATGAATGCAGTAATGTACAGAGAAATCTTTGCTGAAAACCTGCTTCAGAGCGCTCTGGACCTCAGACATAGTCTTCCAACAGGACTATGACCCCAAGCACACAGCCAAGATAACAAAGGAGCATCTACAGGACAACTCTGTGAATGTCCTTGAGCCCAGACTTGAACCCGATTGAACATCTCTGGAGAGATCTTGGATTTATTTGGGACACAATAATCAATAATAATAATAATCAACAGTACACTTCTGTACAGATTGTAAATTATAGCATAGATGCTAATTTCCATCTGTAGTCCCAAACCTAACCAGCATGTTTTTGATGGTGGGGGAAACCGGAGCACCCGGAAGACACCCACACAGACACGGGGAGAACATGCAAACTCCACACAGAAAGGCTTGGGATGACCGGGGTTTGAACCCAGAACCTTCTTGCTGTGAGTCCACAGTGCTATCCACTAGGCTACCATGCCTGCCCATCTGAAAATGGCTGTGCACTGATGCTCCCCATCCAACCCGATGGAGCTTGGAGCAGGTCCTGCTAAGAAAAATGGGTGAAACTGCCCAAAAATAGGTGTCCCAAGCTTGTAGCATTGTACTCAGACTTGAGGCTGTAATTGCTGCCAAAGGTGCTTCAAAAAAGTATTGAGCAGAGGCTGTGAATATAAAGTACATCGCTTTTTCATTTTTTTAATTTAAAAAACACTTCTTTCACATTGTTATTGTGGGGTATTGTTTGTAGAATTTTGAGAGTAATAAAGATTTTAATCCATTTCAGAATAAGGGTGTGACAACAAATTGTGGAAAACGTGAAGCACTGTGAATACTTTCCGGATGCACTGTAGATTGAAATTGAGGCACCAAACTGTACCAACACGCTGGGCACCGACACATTAGATGAGATGCCCCTGAAACTAATATCAAAGTTACCGCATAAACAACATGTTGAACACAATACTTGTTCATGAGAATGGTTTGGACTTTATACCCAGATCACATCTACATTTCTTTACCACATGAAACGTGTTTTAAAGCATTTGATTTATCATGGACCATTTAAAGGGCAACACCCAAAACCACTTAATGCTTCGCTGCTTTACGCCAATAAAAACGTTGCGTACAGTCCAAAATCTTCAAATGGCTTGCCCACATTAAACTACTGCATAAAAACAGGTAACATTTTATTAAGATAACCAACTCCATAACTCATGTACAGACTACATACACTTAACAGTACTGAAATAAGTAAAACAAGATAAGTTCATGACTGAAAGAGATGTTTTAATTAAAGTTATATTCAAATGTCAGGTGTATGTGTGTGTGTTTGTGGGGGGGGGGGTAGCTGTGTAGGTAGCCTGTATGTAATAGCATAGCTATGTAGCTGTGTAGGTAGCCTGTATGTAATAGCATAGCTATGTAGCTGTGTAGGTAGCCTGTATGTAATAGCATAGCTATGTAGCTGTGTAGGTAGCCTGTATGTAATAGCATAGCTATGTAGCTGTGTAGGTAGCATGTATGTAATAGCATAGCTATGTAGCTGTGTAGGTAGCCTGTATGTAATAGCATAGCTATGTAGCTGTGTAGGTAGCCTGTATGTAATAGCATGTGTGTAGGAGGCATATGTGTGTAAAGCTATCTGAGGAGAAAAGGTGGTTACAGTAGCTTTTCATAACATTGCTGGACAGATTTAAAAGCTTTTGGTTAATAGTATGCATAGAGACATTCATATTTTCCCCATATAATAACCAAGCCTTCAGTCAGAATATACAGCATACCAACAGCGCCCATGGGGTGGTGCAGACTTTCTAAGCGTTGTCTGTGAAAAATGGGTGGATGTGTGACAGGGCTTGCATTGTCATCGCCCTCTTGCAACTCCTTGTGGAATATAATAATTAATCATCAAAAATTATTAATTTTGTTATTACAGTGAAACTGTGTCATTACATTTACTGTCCCTAACATTTTTTGGTAACACTTTATTTTGAGAGTCCAAAAAGTGTATCTGTAGATGCACTACAGATTATCTGCAGACTATCAACAACATTTTAACAAACTATCTACTAACCCTAACCCTAATCCTAACCCTAACCCTTCCCCTAATGTTAAGCCTAACCTTAACCATTACCCTTAAACATTCTAAACTTACCCCTACCCTTAAATTACACAATTAGTTGCTTATCAAAAGATAGTTTGTTGATAGTCATATCATCAACAAACTATCTGTAGAGCACCTACAGATGGAATTTCGGACTCTCCAAATAAAGTGTAACCCTTTTTTTTACATTGTAATTACATATATAAAATATGTAGTTCAAATGAGGTGTTATTAAAACGTATACTGTTTTGAATGAGTGGAAAGAATGTACAATGGGAGGAAAAAGTTAACTATTTCAATCCAACGATTACTAGTTTAGGATTTAGGCGCTAAAATGGGAAGGTAAAGGAATTTGAACAGCTTCCACTTAGGTGAAGCACGTGGCACATCCCTCTGTCCGACAGACGGTGGCTAACACTAAACATCTCTCTGGTTTTCTGAAAGAATTTGGACAGCATTCTGGATTCAAACAGCGTTCCAACTGAGAAGGCCCTGAAACTACCTGCCACTCCACAATCATATTTGTGCCCCACAAATGTTAGCCTGTTCCCTTACACACAGACAATGTATGGACGGACACACACCACACACCTGCCTACTGCCGTGTTCATTCACTACAACCTAAAGGCCTATAAAGTATATGTATTTGTCGTAGTAAATCAGGTCTTTTACAGATTGTCTTCAATCTTTCAGAGGAAGAAGACCATCGTCAATCAAAGCTTTTGACATTGAGACAGAACAGTGTCTATAATTATGTATACAGTACATGCATATTCACATTGGAAAAAGAAAACCATTTTAAAACAGTAAACACATAAAAAATATCAAAACAATCTGCACTGCACCAAACACATTTTCTATGATTTTCTTTTATATTCAGTTATTTGTCTTAATCTAATGTCTTTATAAAGTTGCAATGTTGACACAACTAAAACAAAGTGTGCTTAGTTCAGCCCCCATGGCTTAATCCACATACAATAAAAGCAGGATAAACAAAAAAAGATTAATTTCATCTTGGCTTGCCTTTCCAACTTTGATTTGATTCTCCCAGGAAATGGCTTAACAGCCTGTGAGCATTCACACTCTCTCTCTAACTCACTCTCTCCCTCCTTTTCTTATTGGGTTTCTTTCGAACAATTTCATAAAGTCAATGTACTTTATTGAAATGGAAAGTAAACGCTTGTCAAAGTAAACAGCAATGGTCAAAATACTAGATTGTACTCTCTCTTCTTGCCAGTTAATCCCTGTCTCCACATCTCTCTCCTTCTCCTCCTCTCTGGAAAAACAGAGAGGCGTTGGCTAATTTACATAAGATTTACACATTGTGCTGTGAAAAGCACATTCCCTCAATGCATTTCTTCAGACCGTGTAACAAGCTCAGGGCTGTGCCTGGGTTTACCTTACACTCTGCTGTTGCACCATTTTCCAAACACATGAACATGTAGAAGCATACAGCACCTTCTGGAAACACTCTGTCCTATTTCAATTTATTACAGGTTTAAACTAGACAGAAGCAGCTCTATTTCTAAAATAACAATTCTGGCTTTTCCTGTTATCTATTCTTTCACCTGTTCCTTCCTCTACCCCAGGCCACAAGTCTGTCGACCTCTCTCTCTCTACATCACTCCTTCCCTCTCTCCTCAGATCCCTCCATCCCTTTGTCTCACTTCTTTCTCAGCAAGGATCCTGTCTGACAAATGAGGCCAAATGGAGCAGCGTTACGTACCTCCATAGATAATATACAGGTGCTAATGAAGCCTACCGCACCGATACACAACAGCAGATAGCTTCATTAACGAAGCTAATCCTACGTACATTACAAGCCGCATACAGACACCTTTCTTTTAGTACTGACCCTGGATCAGTTTTAAAGCGGCAATACACTCGCCAGCTAATCTAGCAGGGCTGGGAGCATAGCCTTCCTCCTGTTAGTATGACTGATGGGGTAACATTAGCATCTATACAGCTGTGAGGACACAGCTAGCTACACCACCTGTTGCTTCCATCACTGTTAGAAACTGTTCACATTTGTGTCTATCGGGATGACATTTGAATTCAAATACAGTTTTCAATTTCCATTTTCGACAGGAACGTACCGTGCCAGCAGAGCTGGGCAACAGGCACCTGTGCAGTTGTTGGACCTTGCATCTCTACCTTTTCTCATGGCGAAACGAGGGTAACCATACATAATGGATTGATTACACATTACATAGACAGACCTAAGGATATGTCCAGATATGGGGGTCAGATGGGTAGTCGGAAGAATGCCGGTTCGATTCCTGACTGTGCCAAATGTAATTGTGCCCTTGAGCAAGGCACTTTACCCTAAGTTGCTCCAGGAGGATGTCCCTGTATTCATTGTACATTGCATTGGAAAAGAGCATCCACTAAATGACTAAAATGTAAATGTCCATTAAAATTTGAACTGTTTTACATATTGAATGGCCTTTCTACCGGAACATTTCCAAGAATGGTCCAAATGTTATTTCAGGCATAACATGCTAGGTTATTGAGGTTAAGGTTAGGGTAAGGTGAAGTTACACTGCATTCCAAATTATTAAGCAAATTGGAATTAAGTGTCATATTGTGACACGTATTGTGTCTCCGGCTCTTTGAATCACTGAAATCAATCTCAAACGCCTGTGATAATTAGTTTGCAATCCCAATTAAAGGAAAACTACTTAAGAAGGATGTTCCACATTGTTAAGCAGGCCACAGGTTTCAAGCAATATGGGAAAGAAAAACAATCTCTCTGCTGCAGAAAAGTGTCAAATAGTGCAATGCCTTGGACAAGGTATGAAAACATTAGATATTTCACAAAAACCTAAGCGTGATCATCGTACTCTGAAGAGATTTGTGGCTGATTCAGAGCACAGATGGGTTTGTGCAGATGAAGGCATAATGAGGAAGGTTACTGCCAGACAAATTCATCGGATTAAGAGAGCAGCTGCTAAAATGCCATTGCAAAGCAGCAAACAGGTATTTGAAGCTGCTGGTGCCTTTGGAGTCCCGCAAACCTCAAGGTGTAGGATCCTCCAGAGTAGGGGTGGGCGATATATGTCGTCTACGATAATATTGTGATTCTTGTGTTAAGGATGTGCAAATTGAAATTATCAAGTATTTAAATTACTTCGAAAAAACACTTCAAAACACGCATAAAAACTCTACACATTCACTACAGCAGAGATGAGTGGAGCAGAAGCCCTTGGCTGCAGCAGGGCAAGTCACATTATTGCTATTGGGCCTACGTGGTCACGTCATCTCTCACAAGCATGGTTACCGCGCATGACCGCAACACCGGTTAACGTGGGTAGGCTAAACATTAATAGAAGAAGACAACATGCAGACACCCAGAGACTCACAATCTCAGATGACTTAGTTGCTAAACGTGGAACAACATCACTTGCATGGAAGTGGTTTGGTTTTGAGAAGACTAATGTTGTACAAAAGACGACACTCTGCAAGGTGTGTCGGAAACATGTTGCTGTTAAAAGCAGCTCGATGACTAACTTGTTTCACCACCTGCGAACCATCCATAGCAAGGAATACCAAGAGTTTGAAAAGCTTTGAGACTCCGCTGCCCAAGAAAAGCCAACATTGCCTAAGGTACCTGCTGCACAACACACTCAGCAAACTTTAGCAGAGTCTTTTTGCAGAAAGGTGCCTTACGATAAGAAAAGCATCAGATGGCAAGACATAAAAAACTGTGACAAATAACTGTGAGCCGAACTGTGACAAATAAACTGCAGAAGGTGTCACACTTCACAATGCTGAAGGTCTAAAGGATGCCCTCGCATCATGGTTGCTGAGGGAAGATCGTATGGTTTGCATGACCACTGACAGCGGTGCAATCATTGTCAGTGCACTCCGAGTTAACAGCTTGACGAGGGTACCGTGTTTTGGGCGCATACTCCATATTGCCATTGGTAAGTGGCATACTTTGATTGCTTCTATATAATGCAGCTGCTGTGAAAGTTATTTTGTTTGTTGGAATGACAAATGTATTTTATTTTTCAAAAAGGAACAAAAATAGGCAAGGCTTTTGCACTAGGTGTATGAAATTGACAATTGAACAAATACGACATTAAATACTACATGCATACTTATTTAGTGTAAAGGAAGGCTACTATTAGACCAAGATATCTGACAAGGCCATGACATCATTGAACTGTGAAATTAGTTCACAATAAATGTTGTTCTGTAAATATGAAATGTTTTCAAGAGAGGAGCATGAGGGATCCTAGAGTAGACAGAGCCATTGGAGTTCGCAAGAAGGTCGTTAAGAGCTTTTCCCCATAGCTGGAAAATGAAGAAAGCACTTTAATGCCCAAGATCAGCTACAGCTCCAAGAGCATAAACTCATCACAGAATCACCAACAAGATGGGGCTCAAGACAGCGCATGAGAGATTTATTGAGCAAGAAAAGGCCACTTGTCATGTGCTGGGTGCAGACAAAAAGTGCAGGCATCTCATTCAAACATGGCAAGATGTTGATGTGCTGGAATCAGTGAGCAGAGTGCTTAGTCCTCTGTTAGAATTTACAGATGCTCCTTCAGGTGAGCGACTTGTAACAGTGTCCAACCTCAAACCTGTCTTGGCATTGTTCAACTCTGAGGTCCTGGAAGTGAAATCTGATGACACAGACCTAACCAAACAAATAGAAACAACCATCCCGGAGTACCTGAACACCAAGTACGAAGACGACTGTGTGGATGACCTGTTAAGTTTGGCATCCACACTTGACCCCTGCTCAAAAAACCATTACAATGATGATGACCAGATTAAAGCCATTGCATAAACAATTACCACTGAAGTCATGGCTATGACAGCGGAAGAGAGCCCTACCCCAGGGCCCTCAACTGCCGCAGCTATGGCTACAGGAGAGGAGTCACTGGCCACTGCCATTGAAAAGGAGCTCAAGAGCTACTTACTGATACCTGAGGTGGACAGTGATGTTAATCCACTTGATTGGTGGAAATCACAAGAGGTAAATTTCACCAGATTGCTAAAATATATCTCTGCATCCCTGCCTCAGGCAGCCCTTCAGAAAGGGCATTCAGCTCAGGAGGAAATGTTGGAACATGTCACCGGGCTGCACTTAAACCTGACACTGTGGACAGACTGGTGTTCTTGGCTCGTCATTTTAAGTAAATGTACATGTGAACAGTGAGCAGTTGGCCTAGAATGTTCTATAAAGTTCCAGCATTTGTCCTTACCAGTGTGTACTGTAATAATAATGACTATTTTTATTTGTCTGTAAATTGTGGGCGCAACGCACAAAACCCAGTGTGCAAAACAAAAAATACTGGGTTTTGTGCGTTGTGCACCATTCCATTCACTCTGGTACCGAGCGTAATACGAGCCCGTCCTCCCCAATTAAGATCCATCGACCGCGGCTGATGTATGTATGTATATATATTTATATATATATATATATATATATATATATAATGTTATTTAAGATAATCTGATTTGGACGTGCAAGACATCAGTAAGGAGGTGGCAGAGTCATGTTTTGGGCCAGAATCATGGGGAGAGAGCTGGTAGGCCACTTTACGGTCCCTGAAGGTGTGAAAATGACCTTGGCAAAGTATATAGAGTTTCTGACTGACCACTTTCTTCCATGGTACAAAAAGAAGAACTGTTCCTTCCGTAGCAAAATCATCTTCATGCATGAATATCTGTTGCAAAAAATACCTCTGTCATCGGCTGCTATGGCTAAAAAAGGAGAGAAACCCATGGTGTGGCCCCCAACCTTCCCTGACCTCAACCATAACGAGAACCTTTGGAGCATCCTCAAGTAAAAGATCTATGAGGGTGGGAGGCAGTTCGCATCAAAACAGCAGCTCTGGGAGGCTATTCTGACATCCTGCAAAGAAATTCATGCAGAAACTCGCAAGTTGGATGCAATGGATGCAAGAATTGTGAAGGTGATATCAAAGAAGGGGTCCTATGTTAACATGTAACTTGCCCTGTTAAAATGTGTTAGATTGAAATAGCTTTTGATTTCGGTAAATATTACCTCCTAATGCTGCAAATTCAGCAAATGACCATTTTCAGTTCTTTACAACCTATAAAATGTTTTGAAACACTGTTGTGCACAATAATTTGGAACAGTGCATTTTGAGTGTTTAATTTTAGAAAAAAATACTGTTTTCATTGGGTGGTTTGTTCAATGAAATTCAACTTATACCCTAATGGTTGGTGACTTGAAAAATATACTGACTGTCATTTGCATTGACTATTTAGGAAAATCTGTGTATAAAAAAAGTATAATTATTTGGAACGTGGTGTAAAGTTATGGTTAGATAGTAGACTTTTTTATGTTTTGTAATTGTCTTTATGTTTACATTACTCCGGAAACATACACGTGTATGAATTTCTTGTTTTGTATGATTTTTTTTACATTTCGCCATGAGAGCCTGTGCCTCTACAAAGAAGTATGAAAATATGCAGGTGTGTATAAGTCAATCTGAATATGTGCATTTCCTAAAAGACGTGACTAAATGTAAAGGAATCTAAATCTAAAAAAATAACAATTTGTGTCAGAAGAGTTAAGAGTTAGCTAGGTAAACTTACTCATGACAGTAACTAACCTAAGTCATGTCTAACTTCATTAGGTTCTCTGGTGAATGCCTGAAGATGTATGAACATGGAGCATTCACACTGCGGTGATCAGTGGTGGGTATCTTTGAAGAGGTGCTCGTTAACTCAGAAGGTGTGACAAGTTCAACCTTCACAAGTCTAGGATTGTTTGTATTGGAGATGCAAACCTCGCCCAACCACTTCATAACCCTGATCAAGCCCTTACAGCAGATTAACATTTCACAGCATTCTCCTGAAATCCCAATTGGTGTCATGATTACCTCTACAGTAAATATGGCTGTGCATCTCTCTCTCCATCTCTTTCTCTCCATCTCAACAAATCTTCTCAATTTCCTCCTGTCATGGGACCAATCAGGTTCCTTAGTGTTCAGCCTGGGATTCTGATGAACATGGTGGATGCCAGAGATTCTGTTCATTTATTTCTTCATCCCTACCATTTTCTCTCTCTCTCTTTCCCACCATCTCTCTTCATTTTTTCTCCTTCTGCAGTATCTTCAACAGTCTCAATATTCCCACCTTTGGCAAATCTCCACCTCTGGGTCCTAATCATATTGTGCACATAGCCAGAAGTACTGAGAGTGCTGCAATCTAATTGGCTGAACTGATTTCAGATGGTTGGTTGTTAGCCTCTCACTAGAACTTCTACACTTCCATAAACTAGATCTATCTGTGCTGTGTTGCAGTGCACAGCTCTTTGATATACTTATATTCCGTTGTCAATCCCCTGGGCCACAATCAGATCTGCATACATGGAGCCTTGCCCGGATAGAGATTACGGGTGGGAGATGTATCCCGAGTGGCACTCTACTGAGACTGTATTGCACTACTTTATACCATGACTACAGCTTCTAGTGCACTACTTTATACAAGACCAGGGAATGTAGTGCACTAGATAGGTAATAGTACCCTTTGGAACATAGCCAGTATTTGTGTATTTCTGGAAGGATTTATATCATAATATCTATAGACTAAGAATGAAGCTGCTTCCTTATCACTGCACCCCACCACACTAATGCACGCACATGTGCACACACACACACACACACACACACACACACACACACACACACACACACACACAC
>JACXGM010002284.1:0-12790 GCA_016801145.1 Umbra pygmaea
ATAAAAACAGACTCAGGATGAGCGTCCTCTAGGCCACTTATTATTCCATATAGTCCCTCAAGCGCGCGCGCCTTATCCGCCTGCGGAGGTATGTAGACTGCTGTGATTATAGCGGAAGTAAACTCCCGGGGGAGATAGAAGGGACGTATGTTTACAGTTAGTAGCTCCAGGTCCGGTGAGCAGTGTGTTGAAATAACTGTTCGTCCATTATATTGTCAAGTGATTGAACATTTGCAAGTAAAATGCTCGGTAACGGTGGATTGCAGTATCTCGTCCGTGATCTGCATAGAATACCCGCTCGTTTTCGTCTCTTCTTTTTCCTTTGTCGCCTGCGTATGAGTAGACAAGTCGACAGCAGGATATTCCAGTTGCAGCAATCCAGTTGCAGTAAGTGGAAAAAAGTCTGTATCCAGTGAATTACGTATATCCAAAAGTGCTAGTCGATCATACTGTATGAGCGACAGTGCAGAACGTGTAGAAATAAAAACTAAAAAAACAGTAATAAGCCAAAACCTGCATAGAGTGAGCAGAGCCATTGTCCATGCGACCATCCTCTACGGCGCACATCACAATTCTATTCAACTCAAATCTGTATTGCCCAGCAACAGCCCCAAAACATCACTGCTCTATAGAAGATCTGCATGGAGGAATGGGCCAAAATACCAGCAACAGTGTGTAAACCTTGTGAAGACTTACAAAAACGTTTGACCTCTGTCATTGCCAAGAAAGGGTATATAACAAAGTATTGACATTAACTTTTGTTATTGACCAAATACTTATTTTCCACCATAATTTACCAATAAATTCATTAGAATTCCTACAATGTGATTTTCTGGATTTTTTTTCTCATTTGGTCTCTCATAGTTGAAGTGTACCTATGATGAAAATCACAGGCCTCTCTCATCTTTTTAAGTGGGAGAACTTGCATAATTGGTGGCTGACTAAATACTTTTTTGCCCCACTGTATATGCTAATGTTACAAACTACAGTTAAGATCGATAACTTGTCTTGAGAGCTAGACAAGGTCTAAATAATCTCGCCTGATAGCTAGCTAAATATCACTTTGAGATAGCTAATGGAAAAATAGTGAGTACGACACTTTACTGGCATGTGTTGTCTTCGTGATAACTAACAAAAGTCACCATTTGTTGTGTACTAATCCAGGGCCGGTTCTTGACATTCACCGCCTTAAGCAAGACAAAAAAATGCCGCCCCCCAACCTCTCTCTCTCACACAATTATTGGTGTAAGAAACAATCAGTTGTTAGGGAATAGTCATGTGAAATAAGATTTATTAACAAATTAGTATAGGCCTTTTTACAGATTAACAAATTAGTTTATTTATATTTTGAATTTGATTGTCCAATATGAGAACTTTTATACATATTTCAGAACTCATTTAGTCTCCAGCGGCATAAAGTGGCGTCATTTCTCTGCACTCAGTCAGAGATGTTCTCATATAGACGTAGGTAAAATGTCCATATGGTCCTGTAATCAAAACACCTGAAAGACAGAGGGGGGAAAGGGTGAGACTTGTCAATTTAAGAACAATAGAGTCACCTCATAGCGCTCATCCCGTCCGCCCGGGTCAATTTTATAAGCAAATGATTGTTATTCATTATAACCAATTTTTATTCAATTTTTTAATTATCATGCATATACCACATGTATATATTTATTACATTAATATACAGTAATGAAACAAATAGATTTTATGTTAACAGAATTTTATTGACTTGATGACATAATACTTATAAGTGTAGCATAGTGTTTTGTTTGTTTAATTAGAATAATAAGTAGCTTACGACCCTGCATTTGATCTGCGTCTTTCCTACACAAACTGTGACAGAACGTGTGTATGATCAACACTTACCTTTATTCACAAGTTGACTCGCCTGGCCTTCCCGGCAGCACGATTAATTTCAATAAAAACAGCGTTGCGAATGACTGGCACCATGGGCGAGCAAAAGAGTAGGGACAACAACGTCAAAAGCATACAAACAAACAAACCCTATGCGCGATGCTTGCATTGCCATTAGCAATTGTTTGCAATGGTGTCCTAAGGGCGGAAAGGGAACTGCAGCTACGCCATTCAGGGTCGCAAGCCGGGGGTGGCAGCCAATTGTCAAAATGCCGCCTCAAATTCGTGGGGCCCTGGGCGGCTGCCTAATCTTGCCTAATGTGTGGGCTAGCCCTGTACTAATCGAATGTCCAGGCAAAACAGTTAAATTAAGTTTCTATTCATTCCATTTCTATGAAAGAAACCAACAAACATTGGCTGTTGAATCTCTCCGGTTGTAACCCCACCCACCAGCCCGCTTCAGTACCGGACAATAATATAATTTTTTTGCTCCGAGCTGGCCAGGTACAGCGCGCAACCCAGCGGAAGTTTGTACATGGTTACACTCTCTTACTGAAAGCGATATTGAAGCTCAACATTTTTGACAAATTTTAATTTTTTTATTCTGAAAAAACGAAAGGTGTGCATCATTGTCAGAATATATAATTTTTTATAGAGACTTTACAGATGTTCTAGGAGCTATTGAAGCTTGAAACTGAAAGAAACAAGGCCGCATTTTGATTGAACATGCCCATTACCAGCTCTGAGATCGCCTCGCTCTCATTTGTCTGCTTCGGTACACACAAGGGGCTAGGCTTGGACCCGGAAGTTGAAGCAGCCCTGTGTTGATTCTGATGCTACCTGGCTATCACCTCATGTTAGCATTCCATAGACTCCCATTCATTTTAGGGTCATTTTGAAAGTGAATAAGTTTACATCTGAAGAGTTTAAAGACTATTTGTCTAATGTTCATTTGTAAAGAAACACGACAATGTATACAAGGCTCCATTACCTTGTATCTCATGTTATGGCCCCGTAGCAGCCGTTTTTGGTAAAAATATGCTAACTATTGAGTCATAACCACACGACTTACTCGCACAGTAAAGAAATTACCATATAGTCCAGGAGAAGCTTTCAGGCAATCAGCGGGATTTGGAGGCATACAGTCAAAATGACAAAATAATTAATCAGAATACTTAACAAAAGCTGCTCCTGCTCCTACGCTCATGGACAACTCCTACTCACGCTCTCCTTTCTCTGCAAGAGGCAAGGTTCTGAATGATTTAGATTTCTCTTGGCATGGCTACCAGAAGACTTACAACTTTCAGGCAGGTTGGTCACATCATATCTATGTTGTCAAGCTCAGTTTGAGTCTGCGCAGTACGCTCAGCCACCACTAATTCTATTTGACTACACTTGTCTCTGGGGTTGCTGTGTCCATTTTATTTACTGTCTATGCAAAGTACCGCAAAATGTGGATAATTTCACCCAGGGCACCGCATCCACATTTTTCCGGATCCTGTAGATTTGCCACAGCGGTGCGGATTGCTTTCTATTGAAATTAATGGACTTCCGCTGGACTTACCTGTTTGCCGTACCTGGTGTGATTCCAGCATTTGAGACGTGCATTTTCAAGTACTATTGCATATAAAAAAATATTTTGATTATAAGTTTTTTTTTCTATAATTAATTCAAAATGGGATCTTAAATTATTAGAATAAAGAATTTATAATAGAGAAATGTGGACCTTCTGAAACGTATTCATGCACTCATTACTTGGTTGGGGCTCCTTTTGCACGAATAACTGCATCAATGCGACATGGAGGCAATCAGCCTGTGGCACTGCTGAGGTGTTATGGAAGCCCAGGATGCTTTGATAGCGGCCTTCAGCTCATCTGTATTGTTGGGTCTGGTGTCTCTCATTTTCATCTTGACAATATCCCATAGATTTTCTATGGTGTTCATGTCAGGTGAGTTGGCTGGTCAATCAAACACAGTAATAATATGGTCAGCAAACCAGTTACCAGTCATTTTGGCACCGTAGGCAGGTGCCAAGTCCTGCTGGAAAAGGAAATCAGCATCTCCATAAAGATTGTCAGCTGATGGAAGCATCAAATGCTCTAAAATCTCCTGATAGCTAGCTGCATTGACTTTGGACTCTTGATAAAAAAACACAGTGGACCAACACCAGCAGATGACATGGTGCCCCAAATGAGTGTCTTCTAGACCAGTGTTTCTCAAACTTTATTCAATATTGTATCCCCTTTGAATTGCCTTTTTAAGCCAAGTACTCCCTGACCAGCGCCAAGGGTGCGGTCTTTCGGATGAGACGTTAAAACGGGTGTCCTGACTCTCTGTGGTCACTAAAGATCCCATGGCACTATTCGTAAGAGTAGGGGTGTTAATCCCATCATGGCAACCTAATCATCCCTATCTCTCAATTGGCTCATTCATTCCCCTCTCCCCCTCCTCTCCCTCCCTTCCCCCAGGCCATTGCTGCAAATGAGAAAGTGTTCTCAGTCAACTTGCCTGGTAAAATAATGGTTGAACAAAAACAAACAAACAAAGTACCCCCTTACCAGTGCAAACAATTTTTGTAGAAAAAAAGTCTATATACATGTACAATACAGCGCTGGCATTCACGAAAACAACAACCTTTTTACAACAAAAACATTTAAATGCTACATTTCAAATGTTTAGAATCCATCACTTAATTAATTCATTGTAATAGTATAATTATTTTAGGAATTATGCATGACATATTTTTAAATTAGCATTTTTGCAACGATTTCATGTATCTCCTGCAGTACTCCAAAGTACCTCTAGGGGTACACATACCCCCATTTGAGAAACACTGTTCTAGACAGCTGTTAAGTCAGCAGTCTTCCCCATGATTGTGGTTTTGTGTACTGAATCAGACTGAGAGATTAAAAGCTCAGGAAACCTTTGCAGGTGTTTTTAGTTAATTTGCTCATTAACTTTTCCATGATATTATAATTCTTTGAGAAGCACTTGTATAGTGCCCACACAATCTTGTTCAATAGCAGATTTATTTTGGAATAGGCACCAATCAGAGCCAGCATTTTTATGATGTCATCATGTAGACTTCTCAAAACGTATTTTACAGTATTTTTTAAATACAAATTACAAAACACTAAAGTATTTCATTCAGCCTATCAAATACAAATTACATTTTGTATTTGAAACACATGTTTTAAATACATTTATCATAAATACTGCCTATCCCTGATTATACTAGTTTACCCATTGTAGTTGCAAAACGTTTAGCAAATGTAAACATTTACAAGGTAAATATCTGCGTCTGTTGGACCAATAGGGGGAGACCGGGATTGATTGTCACACTTTTAACTCTTGCCTGGATTTTTGTGCAACAGTAAATCCTAGAAGACTAATTTCAGTATAACTCCAAGGCTTAAGGTCTTTGGAATAAATTAATATCACATTCATCAACATAACATGTTTCACCATAGAGTTAAAAACCATGAAAGTCTGAGAAAGTGACCATGACCGGGTTGGTTGTCACAAAGTGTGAGGTTGGTTGTTAGTATACTTTCCAATGGAATTTTTTGTTATTTTTTTCTTTAAGCCTCTAGACAACAAATAACTGCAAATGTTCTTTACACTAATTGTAATTAGTAATCAATAAAGTTTCTCCCATTTGTGTTTAATGTAGCTAATCTTAATTTGCAGAATAATCCATAGCAATATTAGAAATATTAATATTTTAAATAAAGCAGAACAATTTTAGTCAAGAATACAAATTGTGTTTGTTTTAAGAAGAACTATTGATCTTGGATAGGCTAATCTTACTCAAAATAAGAGTTATCACAGTAACAACCAACCATCAAATCAGTATGACAATCAGCCCCATATAAAATCTTGAGTTATTTGCTAGCAAATACATGCCTTCACCTATCTAAGTAATATGTTGAAAATATTTCCTTCAATTCTTGAAAAAAGGTTTCTAATTGGGGATACACTTATCATAGAACTTCACAGACGCAAATAAATACAAAATTAAATATTTACTATGACTCATTAAATTGTAAATGATTCCCTCACTAGCTGCCTCTACAAATCGACCAGATGAAAGACTTCATGAAGAGAGGTCACACATTTGATAAGAAATATTTTAAATAGTTCCCCATTTTTTGGCTGTAATGAGCTCTGTGACAATCAACCCATGTGACAACCAATCCCAGTCTCCACTACTTATCTCGTTTCGCTTTCTTCAGTTTGGTTTCGTTACACGTATTCTGACAGACTTGACAATCGCCCACGCCGGAGTTAAATGTCATAAGAAGACCAGATATAGAACAACCATACTGAAGATAGAAGAATATAGCACACATATTTTTATATAAAGCGAATAGTGAACTATAGTGAAGAGATAAACATGATCATCGACAGAATAACCGAGAACGGATTGAATCTTTTAAACCCAAGGACGGCTGTGCCGAGCCCCTTGTATATGCGGTCTTTTTACCCTGATCCTTTTTTTATGGAGCTCAACAACACTTTCCATACGCCAAACGAATTTGATGGCTCGGGCAATTTTGGGACCCCACATTCATCAGCTGCAGACCGTGATACGAACGGTAAAATAGTTTGTAAATATAAATAAATAACTCATAAGATATAAAAAGTTATAAGAACATTAAAAGTTCCTCTGAGTATAGACTTAAAACCAAAAGGCAAACTATTTAAAGTTGCACTAGCTATGTAACGTTTTATAATATAGCAATTTTTAATGTATTTATGTTTTTACTGAACACAGGAATAATACAGGGTCAATACCTATAACCAATTTCCGAAAATATAATGTTTTGTATTATTTAAGTTGAAGTTTTCAACCCCTGGTTCCAATATGCTAGTTCCTAAAGTTTACTAATACTACTAAAACTAGTACTAGTAACATCGTTTTTGTATTTTTTTGTAGTTTTCAAAAAAGCTATAGCTAGGTTTAGGATTAGGCTATCTGTTAATATTTAAGGTATTGCTGCTACTAGAACGAAGATAATCATGAGACCTTAGAGCAGACTGGAGCTTTAAATTTACATACAATGTTTTAAAAACTACAGATTTTTAAAACACATTGAGAATTGCGGCCGCTAAACTCCATTTTCTAACGTCGGTATGGACACAAAGTCATCCAGATTTATAGTATATTAATGCCACTGTCCGATAAAGGAACATAAATGTATATAGTCTGCTTATTATAGTGCTATTTAAAACAGTGACTATAGGCTATTTTGTGAATGTTGTTTTGACTTCACTCTAAAAACAAATGGTTCTTCAGCGTCCAGTTTGGTTCAAAAGTCCAGTTTGGTTCTTCAGCGGTACTTCAGCGGTTCTTTGGTGTGCTTAAGGTGCTATGGCACCACTTATGGTTCTACATAGCACCATTTTAAGAGATAGGTGATATATAGCACTTAAAGTGGTTCGTCTATTATTACAAGCCAATGAATCACTTTTAGTGCTATTTAGCACCATTTGTTTTTAAGTGTTGAGCTGCGGTGGCTTTGAACATATGGGACGTTAATTTTACCAATTTCTTCACCCTTCTTAAAATAAAACAACAAATGAAATATTAATTATTCTAAATACAAAGAGAATAAACTTTTTTTGTTTTGAAACTTGAAACAAAACAAAAAAATAACACACTTGTGAAAACAATCACATTAATCAGGTACTGTGTTCTGTAAGTCTATGCCGTCGATTCGACGCAGAAGCATAATATAGCCATAAAACAGCCTTAAGATTGAGAACGTTACTGAAAATATCTGAGATGTAGCCTACGATTGTGAAGGCATGAGATCCGATCATGTACGTCTTTAATGTATTTTATTGTATGTAGCTAGTTATATTCCACGCCCCGTTGATTATAATAAACTCAGCAGGCTGAGTTGGATTTGTGACAGCATCTTCAACAAAAAAGATTTTTATGACAATTCAAACAATCTCCTCAACATGAGTTATAGAAGTGTCTCGCCGTTTGTGTTTACTCATTTTTATATCTTTTGCAGAAATTTTAATGAGTGACGCGCGGGCTTTAGAGCGTTTCCAAGGTGTGAGGGTCAAGAACACCGTAAAAGAACTCATCATGCAGCAGCGTCAAACCCAAAAGGTAAGGTTGTGGTAACATGCACCGTTTGGTTTGTATCACTCTGGTTTGTACTACAAGCAGCCCCGTAGTTCATGGAAGATTGATAAGAAGTGTGTGTGTGTTGCATAATAAAAAGTATGAGTGATAGTTTAATCTGCATAACGTGTTCGTCTGATTCCTTCCATAAAGCATATCAACACAAGGGACTGTTCGTTATATGTTGGTCTTTCCCACCTGACTAGTTATACATCAAAACATGTAAAAACATGACAGCAAAAATAAAAAGGCAATCTGTTGACACAACCAATGGGGGGGGGGGGGGGGGGGGAAATGGGGTAAAAAATAAAAACAATAAAGGAGAAATAAAAAATGTAAATAATAAATGTACAGTATATTTCTCATTTCCTCTTGTCTTTACCAGGTTCAGCAGCATTCTGATGGAGGATGTACAGGTAATAATAGAACAAGACCCCAAAATACATACAGTGGATGTATTATAAAATGATATGTAAATAATTTGTTTATCTTGTAGCTTTGATGGGCCTTCTCCAAGGACAGAAGAGGACTGCTGATTGCATAACAGAAACTCATGATCAAAGATTTCCTATGTCAAAATCAATGCTGGTAATTGAATGTTTATGGTTACATTATTTAAGATAATACCCTTGACTTTCAGTTAAAGTCTATGTTCAGATTATAGGGTGGTTTCATTGACCGAGGTCAGGGACATTCCTATGGGGTAGCTAATGAAGGACTAGTGAAACTCACAGCAAGGTCATGTTGCAATAAATACTATTATGTAAAACAAAATCAGTAAACCAATTCCATGTGTTAGTCACTCAACTTCATTCAACTTGCTTAGTTACTAGGTTTCCTTCTAGGAAAATAGTGAAAATAAGGAAATAAGTTTAGTCATTAAGTATATGCAGGAGATTTGTAAGCTTTGTCCCATGTAGTTTGTGGATTTTGCGGGAATTACTATTTGTCTGCCTCATGTTAATGTAAAGGTTATGTTTTTTGAATAATTGTCATCCACTGGCTTTTCAGACGATGAGCCCTCCCAAGGAAATCGCACAGGACACTGAGTACATGGACCCAGGATATGAGTCTTTCTCCCCTCAGACCAGCCCAGACAGCTTCCGCTTTGTCAACAGTCCACCCCTCCACCCTCAAAACCAGCTGCCACTTGCAACTGGAAACTCCTCCATCCAGCAATCTTTCACAGCTCAGCAAACCTTGAACAGCGTTTGTCAACAGGCTCCGTTTGCGGAAGGGGAACCAATGTCCTTCTTCCAGTGGCAGATCCGACAGGAGGAGGAGAGGTTGGCAGCACTCCCCCCCCAGATGCTCACAAGCCAGGATGATGACGGAGACACGTGAGTTTTTGTTTCGTCATCAACCCAAAATGTATAGATAGAGCCACTTACAGATCTATTCCACTAAGCCTGGGGAGTTTCCAATTTTAGATGCCAGGGAACCCTAAATTACCACTTTTGAGCCACCCTGCACAAAAAATATAGACTTCCACAAGCTGGAAATTGAGTTCTAAAGACCATGAGCTGTTTGCGAGCTCCTCAATGAAATCAAATGGTATTCCTGCTACTCCTCCCATTTTCAATGGCTTCAGCAATGTTCTTTAGAGCCGGGCCATTCCAAGCCTTTTGGGAGACTGAACATCTTTTGGTTGGGGGGGCCTCCCTACCTTGTGGCCTGAATGAATAATCATTGGTTTGTAAGTAAGTAAGTAAAATTTATTTATACAGCGCTTTTCACAGAAAGGGTCACAAAGTGCTTTACAATGTGCATAGACAGTAAAACATAGTCGAAACATAGTCTAGTTAAATACAAAAGCTAAAACTAACAATACATAACAGACAGAGGTTACCCAAAAGCTATCCTGAACAAATGAGTCTTCACTTGTCCCTTAAAACAGTCCACATTCTCAGCTAACCTAATGCTGGTTGGCAGAGCATTCCAGAGTCTCGGTGCCATGGCAGCAAAGGCTCTATCTCCACATGTCTTCAGATGAGTGCGTGGCGTGGAAAGCAGATTTTGGTTGATAAACCTGAGTGACCGGGAGGGTGTGTGTAGGTAAATTATGTTGGCAAGATAAGCAGGGGCCTGACCATGTAGAGCCCTATAGGTTCCCTATAGGAATTTTGAATTGGATTCTGTAGGTTACAGGAAGCCAGTGAAGGGAGCAGAGTAGAGGGGTGATATGGGTACGCCTGTTTGATCTCGTGAGTAACCTAGCAGCAGCATTTTGAATGGATTGCAGGCGGTGTGGGAGATGCCCTGCGTGCTAGTGGCTCTTTGCACATAGATGGACAAATATGAAAGTAATTTGATGTTACCAAACCAACTGTGTTCTGTGGATACTAGGTATTTTAAACCAATATAAAATCGAATAAAAATGTATTTCTAAGTTGCTTCCATTTAAAAATAGTGTTTGAAACAAACCTTCCAAACCTTGTTGCAATCCAGGAGTTCCCAGTGTTGTAGGCTGTAACATGATCTATGGCTGCCAAACATTGTATGTGTAAGCAGTACGGCACTAGGGGATGTGCTATTGTTCTTTTGAAACTTCAGGCGTAGTCAGCCAGAGTCAATCTCCTGGCCACTGTAACGTTGTTGTCCTGCGAAGCAGAGACTTAGTCCACAACGCCAAAAGGAGCTCCTCTTTTTATTATTTAATTTTTATTTTGCCAGGTTCCTGCACATAGCCGTAGCTCAGGGCAGAAGGGCTCTAGCTTATGTGTTGGCTAGCAAGATGGCTAACATTGGTATGCTGGATATGAAGGAGCACAATGGTCAGGTAAGGACTTCAACTCACGCACAGTTCAATTGTAAATTGACCCGACACCAGAAAACGCACACTTACTATTTTCACAAAAAACACACACTTATTATTTTCACAATTCCATCTTTCTTCTTTGTCATTGTACCCAGAGTGCACTTCAGTTGAGCGTTGCTGCCAACCAACATCTGATAGTGCAGGACCTGTTGGCCATGGGGGCAAAGATCAACACTGCTGACTGCTGGGGGCGCTCCCCTCTACACGTGTGTGCAGAGAAGGGCCACGCCCTCACCCTCCAGGTCAGCTCTTTGACACATAAACCCTTTTGATTCTGATGTATGCCAATAGGGCTGTGGATTTCACACAACCACACAATGTTCTGGCCTCTTGGTGAGTTAAACATTTCGCTTTAAAGCATCTGTGCAGAAAGTCAAAATCAGCTTTCGAAACAGAGAAGTATTATGACTATAGAAACTAGCAGTGTCTCATTATTATGCATCATGATTAACCACGTTAATGTAGATGTCTATGCAAATATACCACAATTATGGGTTGGTCCATAACAGATGACATTTTAATAGGGATTTCATAGCCTTATTACAAATGTCAGATAACTGTCACATACCTAATATGTTATCATTGATGCAATTTTGATTAAAGCTGGCCCACTGGTTAATCAGGTAGTTGTCTGGACTGGTTTCATTTGCTCATTACAGCTTGCAGTGTGGTTTCATCCACTTTATTATTGTGAAAAGAAAAAAGCAATTGCCGGAAAAACACTGTCTAAAACATCTAGAGCTGCTGTTGAAAGACCCTATAGAATTGTCAACTGTAGTGTAGTTGATTGGCCACAATGATAAATGAATGAACTGAGGAAAAAAAAACATAGATTTATGCATTATCAAATAGATTAAACACACATACAGTGCCTTGCGAAAGTATTCGGCCCCCTTGAACGTTTCGACCTTTTGCCACATTTCAGGCTTCAAACATAAAGTTAAGAAACTGTAATTTTTTGTGAAGAATCAACAAGTGGGACACAATCATGAAGTGGAACGAAATTTATTGGATATTTCAAACTTTTTTAACAAATAAAAAACTAAAAAATTGGGCGTGTTAATAGTTAATACTTTGTAGCGCCACCTTTTGCTGCGATTACAGCTGTAAGTCGCTTGGGGTATGTCTCTATCAGTTTTGCACATCGAGAGACTGAAATTGCCCATTCCTCCATGCAAAACAGCTCGAGCTCAGTGAGGTTGGATAGAGAGCATTTGTGAACAGCAGTTTTCAGTTATTCCACAGATTCTCGGTTGGATTCAGGTCTAGTCTTTGACTTGGCCATTCGAACACCGGGATATGTTTATTTGTGAACCATTCCATTGTAGATTTTGCTTAATGTTTTGGATCATTGTCTTGTTGGTAGACAATTCTCCATCTCAGTCTCAGGTCTTTTGCATACTCCATCAGGTTTTCTTTCAGAATGGTCCTGTATTTGGCTCCATCCATCTTCCCATCAATTTTAGCCATCTTCCCTGTCCCTGCTGAAGAAAAGCAGGCCCAATTCATGATGCTGCCACCACTATGTTTGACAGTGGGGATGGTGTGTTCAGGGTGATGAGCTGTGTTGCTTTTAAGCCAAACATAACGTTTTGCATTGTTGCCAAAAAGTTCGATTTTCATTTAATCTGACCAGAGCACCTTCTTCCACATGTTTGGTGTGTCTCCCAGGTGGCTTGTGGCAAACTTTAAACAGCACTTTTTATGGATATCTTTAAGAAATGGATTTCTTCTTGCCACTCTTTTTTTATTCTTATTTTATTTAACCTTTATTTAACCAGGTGGGCACGTTGAGAACCAATTCTCATTTAAAACGGCGACCTGGCCAAGATAAAGCAAAGGTGCAAGTACAGACAGAGTTACACATGAATACAAATACACAAGAATAACACAAAGGGTAGGGTAAGGGAGAAAGATAGAAAAGTGCAGTTGAATGTGCAGTTGAATGTGCAGTTGAATGCAGTGTACAG
>JACXGM010002284.1:31668-48177 GCA_016801145.1 Umbra pygmaea
GCACGATTATGCGTATCGCGATTAGCTATTCACTCCAAAGCCCGTTCTCATTGCAACAGTATAATGCCCGCAACACAAACTTGGATAATTCATTTCAACCTAATAGCGCTAGTTTTAATTCATTGCAATAAACTTTGTGAATTCATTGTAAACCTAGTGAATTGTAACCAAATGCAATTGTATTGTGTGTGAAGAAATAGTAAGAGTATGTGATAGCAAAAACGGCACATTTAACATGTTTTAATAACTGGTTATTAAAAACATTAACAAATAAGTTGTACACAAATCGATTGACTATATTGTCAGTGTCTCATGTACAAAAACACGAGTACATTTGAAAATCATTAACTAGAGTCTATTCTTACCCAAAATAGACTAATTGTAGCAACACATGAACATGGACCCACTACCTTTCTATGAAATTAACAAACAATGATTATCATAATGAATGAGGAGCGCTATTATTTTGAAATGAAATATCCGAGTTCGTGTTGCGGGCATTATATACTGTTGCCATGCGAACGGGCTCTGGAGTGCATATCTAATCGCGATACGTATAATCGTTCAGCCCTAATCCCAATAAGTCCCATAATATTAACAATTGTCATTGCGTTTCTCCTAATACAAAAGGCAGAAAATTTGGGAGGTTACCGGTAATTTGCGCTATATATATATATATATATATATATATATATATATATATATATATATATATATATATATATATATATATATATATAGGTTATATGCAGTCTGTGTTTCTCTACCGAACTTGGCCAGCATGCAATCCATCATATCATTCAAAAGTTGTGATGGATTAAGTAATGCGTATTTACCCCATTCTAAAATTATTTCATAAATATTAACTTTTATAAATCTTAATGGACACTCCTGGCATAATTGTGCAAGTGTCTATTTAACTAAGTGGCAAGTTTCATGTCACTGTTACTGTTTGATGAATTTTGCAGTTTGACAATGTCACAGTATTGTTTTAAAATAGCATTTTACAGAATTTCTCAAAGATATTATATGCATCAATGTTTCCTTATTGATGGATTTAAAGTATCAAAGTTACTTTTGGTGTGCTATGTTTTGCACAGTTTATATTATAATTGTTACAATAAACACTATATATTCTGACTATTTTTATGCAATGACTATCTTTGTCCTTTGATGTGTCGTTTTGTCCTATGGTATGACAAATTGATTGAAAAACCCCTAGTGGCCAAAGACTACATATTGTACTTTTAATTAATAGAAAAAAATAGGAAAAAAAGCCTGATGACATTCAGTGATTTGGTTATAATCAGCCCAATCATTAAGCACAGTCTCCATCTTCTTGCTTGGCAACATTTCCCAGTTCCCATGAACCCATTCTCACTCACCTGTGTTAGACATATTGACTGGATCCTGTCTACGTGAGTTTGGATGACTTCTGGGGCGACATTCTCACCCATCCACTCCTGAGATATCTGCAACAGTTAGGACATTTTTTTAACATACAGTATGAGTGGCGATGGCGTGTGATATATGGCAACTGTACCATGAAGAAGAACTATTCTTACGCACACAACATATACTTACTTTAAACAGGTGGTAGAAACATGAATGCCAATTGGCTGAAATCTGCAGCATCAGAACATCTACCACAGGTATGACAAATCAAACAATTTCTTTTCTCCCCTCCCAGTTGGTCTTGTCCAATTTCCCCTAACCCTGCCTTGTCAGCAGCTCTGCAACTCCTTGGAGAGATGTGGGATGTTGAAGTGCGCTCACATGGTTCCTCCAGCCACATATCACTGAGTCCTCCAATTCTTTTCACACTGCTCATCCAACATGGAAGCCTTTAGTCAGCTCTTGCAACAGGATGATTACACTCACCAACTATATTTCCGCGATTGTTATAGAGGCGCTCAATCTACACACAAGCAGGCGCTGTAGAGCAATGGGGCAAGGGTGCTAATGCGACTTATATATCACATATCCTGTGCAGTGCTAATGGAACATACCACTAAGTACCATGATGTAGATTGTCTGGAAAACAAACACTTTTCACTGTTCCAATTACCTAAATAACCAGTTTAATAGCAATAGTGCACCACAGGGGGTGAGCTATATGGCCAATATTTTACAGCTAAGGGTTGTATGCAGAACTTGTGGATAAGAAAAGTTCAGGCCTTAATGGCTAGTACGACAACTACTATTCTCAAGCTTCCGTGAGAAGAAGTTGTGATTGCCAATGTTCCCCTTTCAATACATTTGTGGCACAGCGATTGGTCACTACGGAGACTCACCTTTGCCCTGAGGCCCAGCAGTAGCAACGCCCTCTGCCTGTCAGTCAGCAGTTCTGGAACAGCCTCTGTGGCCACATAAACAAAGTCCTCCAACATCCCATAATGCTCCACACGCCTCCGCTCCACCACTTGCCACATGACCGCTGACATCAGACGCAGAGGTGGGACCAGGAGTCGCAGGGAGGAGAGAGGTAAGGGGGCATCTGAGGGGAGGCATCGCATGGTGAGAATGTTTAAAGGCAGGCTGCACAAAACACAGTGGATCTGTCTGAATACCTTCTGGACCTTGAGTTCTATGGGCAAAGATGATTGGACATCTGACCAACTCAGCGAGGCCTTGTGGATAGTATGCATTTTTGGAATGGAAGGTTGAGATTTTAATCCCTAGATCGGGCATACCAGACAGTTAATATGGTCAAGTTAAGCCAAAAACAGTATAAATTACAGGGTCATACTGGATATATGCGACCCAATCTGTCTCTACTTGTCATTCGTCATTCATCTAGATCATTTAAGTAAAGTACATTATGCTGTGTTGGGCATACTTTATATCAATTTGCCTCACACTACAGAAACAGGAAAAAAGATACTGATTCTATGACATGTTCTGGATCAAGCCAATCTACTTCAAAGAACAGCTTATGAATTATCAAGTCTTAGTTGATAGGTAAATGTAAGAATTCTAACATTGCAGATTTATGTTTCCTCTTTCTCCCTTGGGTTACCTGTATAAGTAGTAGGCCTATCGCAATATGCAAAAAATCAATTAACCGCGTGATAAATAGAAATGAGCTCAATAATTTTTACAGCCACTATAATTTCCATTTGCATGCTTGTTTGTTTTCCTCATCTCTCTCTCTCTCCCTACCAGAGACTATTGTTTTGGTTGTGTGTGGTTTTTAACTTCCATTTTATTTATTGTTTTTGATTGTGTTTGGTTTTCATTCCAGTGCATTTTTGTTAACAGAGACTGAGAGTCCATTTTATTCTTTGTTTTTGGTTGTTTTTTTATTTATTGTGCATCCAGTATTAAATATTCTTTAGAAATAAAAGTTTATTGGTCTTTGAAAAGGTATACCTGCATTATTATGTCATTATCATTATATTAGATAACGACAATATTATTGTTTATCGCAATAAATTCTGTCCAGCAAAATTTGTTATCGTGACAGGCCTACTCAGGAATAACAACAATCATATTATGATTGAACTCAGGACTAATAATCATATTATGATTGAACTCAGGACTAACAACAATCATATTATTATTGAACTCAGGAAAAACAACAGCCATATTATGATTGAACTCAGGACTAACAACAATCATATTGTGATTGAACTCAGGACTAACAGCAGTCATATTGTGATTGAACTCAGGACTAACAGCAGTCATATCATTTATTGCATATAGCCCATGTCCAAAAATACACCACGTATTACGGTGAAAATAATAGCTCTGGTCCAGGGCGTTATGCACTTACGCAAGTTAGCTACCTGACACAAGCAAAGTGTTTCACACAAGTTTCATAACCTGAAGTGGATTGTGAAATTCAGCTAGTTAACAAAGTATACATCATTGGACATATCTAAATAAAATAAATCCAGTAACAGAACATCACTTAAACTAGGTAAAGCATTTTGTAAGCGGGCTAGTGTAGCTACACATCCATGTCATTACCAGACAGGAAAGCAAAAGAGCTCCCTAGATCTAATGATTAGGAATTCATACAGTACCCATATCGCTTCCCCTACAAATATGTTGTCGTTTTTTACTGTACTCGTATCTTTCAAATTTTAATTGAAGCAGCGAGGACAGCTAACTAGCTACAACACCTCGTAAACTTTTGATGACCCGGAAATGAATAGTGCTACAGCCGGACAGGAGATAGCTATGGTACTGTATGCTGTCACAAAAATAACAACGCTGGTGAATTTTAACAACCGACCATAAAAGGTACGTGACTGACTATTAAGCTTGCAAAACATTCGTCTAGTGTCATTATGTCATGTATAGTCTATTCTTGAAATTGCTAAAAACGAGCTAATCTTGTTTTCTTGTTTGATTTTAACTCTCAAGACAGTGACCGGTCTTTCTACTAAAAAGAGACCGGTCTTTCACAGCAACTCTGCTGCCCAGCACCGTATATCAGACACCAATGGGAGAATAACACGAGACCACATCAGTCTCCAGGAATAACCCCGTTTAGTTTGGGCCCAAAATTTATAGTCTTGTGACTAGTCATCTAACGCTTTTTTCTCTTGCTACATAAAGAATTTGGAAAAATGGATCAAATCGAGAGGTACGATCCACACATAGATAAACTGGGGGCAATAAAACAGGCAGATGGGCAGCCACAAGGTAAAGAAGACATTCCTGGAACTGGAGAACAGAAGCCTTGTCACATATGCCCTGATTGTGGTAAAAGTTATACCCGTTCAAGTAATCTGAAAACACACCAGAAAATACATTTGAAAGAGAGTCCATACCTCTGTTCTGAGTGCGGTAAAGGTTTTACCCGTACTGATAACCTGAAAAGACATCTGAAAACACATGAAAGAAAAAAGAAGAAACGGAAACACCCCTGCACTGATTGTGTGAAAGGTTTCGTCCATTTGGAGCAGCTTAAAAAACATCTAGAGAACAATCACAGAACACACAAGGAAAAGAAACCTCATAGCTGTCCACGGTGTGATGAGAGCTTTACTGACCTTGCAGAACTTACAACACACTTGCCTGTACATACAGAGGAGCTGGCCCTCTACTGCTCTGACTGTGGCAAGCGGTTCTTACATAAGGGTAAACTTGAAAGACACAAGAGAGTACACAGTGGACAAATGCCTTACATCTGTAGTCAATGTGGGGAAGGTTTTACACAGGCACACAGTTTAAAACACCACCAGCTGATACACACTGGAGAGAAACCCTACCTCTGCACTGAGTGTGGAAAGAGTTTCAGACATGATAAAACATACAGGAGACACAAGCGTAAACACGAGCTACCATCCTCTGAAAAAAGAGCCTATCCTTGCTCTGAATGCGGGAAGTCTTTTACGCGTTCTGATGAAGTCATCAGGCACCTGAGAAGGTTCCATAACGGGGAAAGAGCTCTCCAGTGCTCATGCTGTGAAAAACGTTTCTTTCAACAGGACACACTAACAAGACACATGAGAATTCACACCGGAGAGAAACCCTACAGTTGCTCTGTCTGTGGGAGAAGTTTCTCACAAGATGGCGACCGCAAGAAACACCAAAAGAGGTGCCTCAATGGAGAGGCCACTTCTGATTTTAGTCTGTCCCTCAATATGAACAGCACAGACACAAACAGACTGTAACAGAAGGCACAGAGACACAGACAGACAGCCTATAGCAGAGATCTACAAACTGCAAAAGACACACAAGCAGTGAAACCCAAGACATAAAACAGCTCACCATGTTGTGTAATTTCTATAGCATGGGCTTTATTGTATTGTGGGTGAGTGAGCTGGTTTATTCTGCCCCTCCCTTAGTATTGTGAAATGAGAGTTCATTTGGCAGAGCTCATTTTAACCTTCTGTCTGATGTTTGTTAGAGGCTTATTGCTCATGATCACCCCCCACTCCATTAACGCTCTATTAATCCATGTTAATCTAACCCCTCTTTCTCCGTCTTTTCGTTGATTTTTTTTCTACATTCAATACAATTGTCAAAAACACATTAGAACTTGTCTCCACTTTATATACCTAACCTTACCTCTTGCTGTGCCCTGTCCCTCGCTGCCTAGCAGTGTATTCTGGTTTTCCACACAAGGCAGAGTGTGTGTGTGCACATTTGAGGACAACACCATTAATCAGGGTTGGCAACTTTGGGACGTTGGCTGGTATGAGACTCGGTAAAATTTCAGTGAGAACACTTTTGTTAACCCTAACCTTTATTTTAGAAATGTCCGTCCTTGTTTACTATAATATAAACCCTTATTTATGCAAAAAAACAACTAATAGAATGAAAACGCTTATTTTTTTTACTGCTGAAAGCGTGAGAATCACGCCAGATGCGTGAGAGTTGGCAACCCTGTGTTAATCCAGGCAGAGCGAATCAACCAGCAATGTGACCAGACACAGGCACTGTGCAGAAGAGCAAATTACACCTGAAGGTTTCTTGTTATAGCCTCCATCTTCAAGCCTTTAACTGACTCTCTGAGTGTTAATTCTGTGAGTGCTAATTCTGTGAGTGCTAATTCTGTGAGTGCTAACTCTGTGAGTGCTAACTCTGTGAGTGCTAACTCTGTGAGTGCATACATTAAGAGAAACTAGGTGAAACAACCACAACTTAGTAGTAAGAGCATTCAACATATGAAACAGTGAGTAGTCAAAAACAGTGCTACAGAAGGATGATACAGATAACAAAACATTTCAAGGTAACAGTGGAATACAACTAATTTAAGTACTCATTGAAGAGGACTCAACTACAAACCGACAACACTGTCTTTAGGGAGAGAAATTAGAGGAAGTCCTGTTCCCTCATCCAGACATACATTGTTTATTTGTTTTCATGTAGATTAGATCTGAGTTAAGTGTTACATCTTTTGCTTATAGATAGTATTACAATGAGGTCAGACATTTTAATCGCAAGCTTCTGCCACCGCCTCATCATCACATAGCGGTGATGTCCACTGTATTCTCTTACAGCCAATCAAGTGTTTTTTTATAGATTAAAGCTGTTATTCTTTTATTCTTACTGCCAGTGCTTAATCATTGTGAACTGTATTTTGTTGTGTGAATGTTAAGAGAATATCAAAAAGACTACATAAAATAAATACTAACACTACTTGTCTCGTGTTTTTGTTTGATTATTTTTTACAGATCCACAACTGTTCACAGTACATCAGATAATGAACACCATAATAAAATGCATATATTATTATTGGAATCTAAACAATCCTTTGAGTATTTGTAGGGATTCATTCTCTGAAATGCACACTATAGTTTTTAAGTTACGAGGCAATATGTATCCCATAAAGAGTGTACTACATTGCCTCACAATAGTGGCTAAGACGGGTAAAAAATATAGTGTTGCTGAATCTAGCATACATTGGCACTCAAAAATAAATTATATTTGTTAAGTAGACACTAATAATATTAATATTTCCTAAGACATATTTATAGCACTTTGTGGAATAGTTTTTGTTTGACATTTGTATCCCTTACAGTTTTGTATTGGGGCTAAGGAGCGCTGTAGTATGTAGTGTTACTGGATGTACAATCCTCTGTGGACAGAGACAGTATTATATAGACTCTGCTAGCAGCGGTTGAAATAAGAGAATTAAGGGTATGTGTTGTTACTGTTTTTGTCTGTTATCATCACTGATTATTTGGTCTTGTCACATTTTTGTTTTGAAAGATTTTTTGGGGGGTCTTCTTTTATTTATTTTTTATTTGACAAGACAGGAGGAAGCAGAAGCCAGGTAGGGGGAGACGGAGAGGAAGGGCACAGACAGTTGGCTTAGCCGGAGGATTAAACTACTGTCGCCAGGGAACGTGTGTAGACCGGAGTTGGAAGCTTAGACCACTACACCAACTCTGACACAAAGTAGCAGATTCACAATTAGCGGACCTTAAACATGGAGAAGGAACACAACCAATGGAAAATATTGGAATGGTTTTATCTTAGGATTTGCTTTTTGTGCTGTTCAAGGAAGGCCAGATATAGCAATTCGTATAGCATATGGACACATAAAAATAAGTGAAACAACTGAACAAATTACATGACATTTACTTGTGTGTTTCAGAGATTAGTGAACATATAATATATTCCCTGTCCAGATGTAATGAGCACCAGCAATTTAGCAAAAATGTAAGCATGAAAATAATTATCTCTTACCTTTTATGGCCCAAAGTATGTGGATACCTGACCTTTACACCCAAATTAGGTTGTTGGACATTCCATTGCAAAACCATGAGCGTGAATCTGGAGTTGCCTCCCCCCTTTGCAGCTATAACAGCTGTCACTCTTCTGTAAAGGTTTTCCACAATATTTTGCAATGTATCTGTGGGAATTTGTGCCCATTCAGCCAAAATAGCATTTGTAAGATCAGGCACTGATGTTAGCCGAGAAGGGCTGGCTTGCAATTGCCGTTCCAATTCATCCCAAAGGTGTTCAATGTGGTTGAGGTCAGGTTTCTGTGCAGGCCACATGATTTCCTAAACAACAAACTCATCAAACCGTTTCTTTATAGACCCTGCTTTGTGCACAGGAGCACAGTCATGATAGAACAGGAAAGGGCCTTCCCCAGACTGTTGCCACAAAGTGGAGCCCGGAGTTGGGACCAAGTTAAGTTACAAGTCACATTTGGCTGCAACAATAAGACTTCTAATTTTCATGTTGCCTTCAAAATAAAGGTCTGCATAGTGTCTATAGTTTTAGTTTATATTATGTAAGCTACATTTTCAAAGGTAAAATTTATGTAGGGGAAATTATAAATGAGGAACATTTTCTATTTCAATAATACTTTACATAGGTTAAAGCATATTATATGGTGGAGCACACTGAGAAATGGTTAGAGCTGTGTAGAGAACATTATATAATATAAATCATCATATTTTGATGTCATTGTTGTTAATTTGCTTGTGATAATTATATTTGGAGAGGGATTGTGTAATACATCCAACCAATGTAATGTACAGGAGATACTTTTTGTGGAAAAACACTTTAGTGGAAATCCAAAGGGGGCTAGATGGGCATCCAGATAGCCCCTCGAATGGGTTTGAATGTCGAATTAATGCTTTTGTTCATGTCATGCAGGCTCTTCAGTGACAGTGGTGAGGTTTCTACAAAAGTGTTTTTCCACAAAAAGTATCTAATGTTCATTATAGTGGGGGATGGAGCATATAGTGTGGATGGATGTATTACACAATCCCTCTCCAAATTAACAACAATAATATCAAAAAATGATTTATTTATATTCAATTATGTTCTCTACATTAATTTAAGATCTAACCATTTCTCAGTGTGCTCCACCTTATAATATTACCTTTGTAAAGTATTATTGAAATGTAGCTAACATAATACAAACTATAGACACTCGGCAGGCCTTTATTTTGAAGGCAACATTAGAAGACTTATTGTTGCAGTCAAATGTGACTTGTGACTTGAAAACAATGACTTGCTCCCACCTTTGGTGGAGACACCCAATTGTCTAAAATTTCATTGTATCCTGTATCATTAAGATTACCCTTCACTGTAACTAATCCCAAATCCTTAAAAAACATCCCCATAACATTATCCCTTCTCCACCATCAAGACCATCAAGACCTCATATTTTTTTGGTCATACGGTGAATGTTCTCCAAATTACTTTACTTTTCTCAATGTGCTACACCTTATAATCTTATTCATAATTATTATTTAAGTAGCAACTCTCTTAATAATGTCCTTAATGCAATATTATTCCTTTACGTACATTCTCACTTTGCATAAATCCATGCAAATATAAACGTTATATCGCGGACTTTTATTCTGGAAATAAGATACCAAAACCGGAAGTATTTTCTGCAAAAAAAGGCTTGAAAAAAAGTGAAAAAATATATAGGTATTTTAGGCTTGTCAAAGAAATGTATGAAGTATATAGCTTGTCAAGGAAATGTATCTTATTTTAAGAATGGTTTGGATTTTAAACTGTACAAGATAAATATACATGATAAGATTCGTATTTTTTACGGCGTTGTTCCATATATGACACGGAAGTTGATACTAGAGAGCAGTAGGTAGCCACCGTTAGGGTCACAAAAACAACGAAGCTGGTGGATTTTAATTAATAACAAACGAATGAAGGTGCGTGATTGCTCGCAAAGAATGTGTCTACTGTTATAGTCTACAATCAACGTTTTATACATGTATATAGCTTCAAACTGGCTAGTCTTGTTTTATTGTTAGTTTTTTTAAACCTCAAGACTCAGACAGAGACCGGTCTTTCGTTACAGGACCCCACACTCTCTACAGCTACTCTGAACCTGCCCACCATGGGGCATCCAACACCAATGGAAGAATTACCCACTACACCAAATTAGGCTCCAGGATTCACCCCTTCCAGTTTGGCGTGAAAAAAAGTGCTAGATCTGTGACGAGTCATCAAACACTTCTTGTGCTACAGGAAAACACATTAGAGAAATGGATGATATTGAGAGATACAATCAACACATAGATATACAGGTGGCAATGAAACAGGCAGATGGGCAGCCACAAGATAAAGAGGACAGTTCCCGAACTGGCGAACAGAAACCCTGTTATATCTGCCCTGATTGTGGAAAGAGTTATACCCGTTCAGATAATCTGAAAACACACCAGAAAATACATTTGATAGAGAGACCATATCTCTGCTCTGAGTGCGGTAAAGGTTTTACACGTACTGATAACCTGAAAAGACATCTAAAAACACATGAAAGAAAAAAGAAGAAACGGAAACACCCCTGCACTGATTGTGTGAAAGGCTTTGTCCATTTGGAGCAGCTTGAAAAACATCTGGAAAAAAATCACTTAACACATAAGGAAAAGAAACCTCACAGCTGTCCACGGTGTGATGAGAGCTTTACTGACCTGGCAGAACTTACAAAACACTTGCCTGTACATACAGAGGAGCTGGCCCTCTACTGCTCTGACTGTGGCAAGCAGTTCTTACATAAGGGTAAACTTGAAAGACACAAGAGAGTACACAGTGGACAAATTCCTTACATATGTAGTCAATGTGGGGAAGGTTTTACACAGGCACACAGTTTGAAACACCACCAGCTGATACACACTGGAGAGAAACCCTACCTCTGCACTGAGTGTGGGAAGAGTTTCAGACATGATGCAACATACAGGAGACACAAGCATAAACACGAGCTACCATCCTCTGAAAAAAGAGCCTATCCTTGCTCTGAATGCGGGAAGTCTTTTACCCGCTCTTATGAAGTCATCAGGCACCTGAGAAGGTTCCATAACGGGGAAAGAGCTCTCCAGTGCTCATGCTGTGACAAACGTTTCTTTCAACAGGACACACTAACTAGACACATGAGAATTCACACTGGAGAGAAACCCTACAGTTGCTCAGAGTGTGGGAAAGGTTTCTCACAAGATGGCGATCGCAAGAAACACCAAAAGAGGTGCCTCAATGGAGAGGCCACTTCTGATTTTAGTCTGTCCTTCAATATGAACAGCACAGACACAAAAAGACTGTAACAGAAGGCACAGAGACACAGACAGACAGCATATAGCAGAGATCTACAAACTGCAACAGACACACAAGCAGTGAAACCCAAGACACAATGTTGTGTATTTCTATAGGTTGGGCTTTATTGTATTGTGGGTGAGTGAGCTGGTTAACTCTGCCCCTCCCCTAGTATTGTGAAATGAGAGTTCATTGGAAAGAGCTTATTTTAACCTTCTGTCTGATGCTTGTTAGAGTCTTATTGCTCATGATCACCCCCCACTCCATTAACGCTCTATTAATCCATGTTAATCTAACCCCTCTTTCTCTGTCTCTTCATTGATTTTCTTTTTACATTCAATAAATTCTCAAAAACACATTAGTATGTTTCTTTACATTATTTACCTAACTTTAACTCTTGCTGTGCCCTGCCCCTCACTGCTTTGTGTAAACCAGATGACAGAATGTTCTTTGCTGATTACACTGTGTGGGCCGTGGCCTAGCAGTTTATTCTGGTGTCTGTCTTAGCCACACCAAACAGAGTGTGTTTGCATTTAGGGACAACATCACCAATAATCCAGGCAGAGCGAATTAGCCAGCAATGTGTCAAGCAGAGGCACCGTGTGGAACAGCAAAGTCAACCTGAAAGTGTCTTAGATATAGCCTCAATTTTCAAGCCTTAACCTTTTGACCCAGCCTTTACACTCTTATCCAGGATCTACCGTCTGCTTGACTGCAGCCTATCTATTCCAACCTTCTTGTTAGAGAGCCTCTATCTGCCCTGCTCTCCATGAAAGGTCCCATTGACCCTAAGTATACAACAGACCACAAGAAAGAGAATGTCTTGGACTCTGAGGATAGAATTGGAACCGAACCTGAGGACACAATTGGAAAGGAACATCATTTCGAAAAGGAACTCGAGGACAAAGTGCTTACAGATCCAGAAGGTTCTGACTCTGAGGAACCAGACGATGTGCTTCTCATTGAGACAGATGATCCAGATGATCTGCTGGAAGGAGAGGACAAAGATGACGATAACCTCTTCGCTGCGTGGATGTGCCACAACAGGAGACCAGAAGGACAGGAGGACATGGATCGAGAGGAGTGGGACAGAGATGCAGCGATAGAGGAGAGGAAAAACAGCTTTGATCGACAAGCTCCATCACGCGCTGACCGTCATCAATCACTACCCTGTCCGGTCAGTGAAAGAGAGAAAGTGTGTGTGTATGTTTAGGCTTCTCTCACCTGCCTATAGAAGCTGTGAGAGCTGTGTGACCACCTCAGGCCACTCCCTTCTCTGTGCAGGTCAGTTGAGTTGCAAGCAATCAGCATCGCTCTTCAACACACAGATTTCTGTTAAGTACACTTCATTACCGTTTATTTACTGTGTAAAAGGGTAAGTATTTTAAAGGATTGAGATGTAAGCAGTCATCTTAGAAAGAAAAAAACTAGCCGACCATTACACATGCATATACACACACATAAGTACACTAATAGGATTTTGATAAGCCAAAAAGCTACATTACATAGCAGGTGTACCTACTTTGGACACAGGGGGGCGATCTCTGTGTTTCTGGTCTGCCTCCTGTCAATCTATTTCTACTTTATTTCCATAGATTTTTAAGGACTTGGAAAAAAATTGTCAGTACAAAGCAAACGTTTTTCAGGGCAAGTTCTCACCCTCAAAATATGCTCTGTTTTTCTGTTGGTTCTTTCCAGTTTCAAACTGTTTTTGCGTCATCATGATGTGGTTTGACCTGTGTAGCTGTTCCAGCTTCAGTGAGGGCTGGTTGTAAAGAGAGAGCCAAGACCAGCCGCCTCAGGAGGCTCTTCTTCATTCTAATCTCTCTGTAGATTAGGGCTTTACTGTAGAAGCTTGACAATAGCTTTCCTTGTGTTGGGTGTGAAATGTAACCACTCTTTTCTGGTCCTAAATATGCTCTGTGTACATTTTCGGGATGTTTTACATGGTTGTCTAACATAGCAAAAGCATAACTTGTGCCCTCTTCTGCAAATGCTGGGTTGGTAGATGGAGCCCAGAGCTCACAAACATACAATGGAACAAAGTATGGTTGGAGGGTTTTATGACAGATTCTAATTGGGATGTCAAATGTAATGTTCATTCTAATTGCATTGAGGGATGTTCATTCTGTCTATCACTTAGCCTCTGATTCTGTCTGTCTCTCTGTCTCTATTTTTCACTTTATCTGCCTCCCCCAGGCTGAACTCTCTGCAATGACGCAGTTGCCTTATCTCTACAACACCACCATGGTCCCATCATCCGTCAGATCAAGCTCCCGACAATGCGTCCTGTCCACTGAGGATGTTGGCTGCTCGGAATCAGACGATACAGACAGTCGAACTTCTGTGATTCCATCCACCATACCAGAGCTGGACAAACTGCCAAATATTAAAGTGCAAAAACAATTCCGGAGGCGGAATGTCATGTCTCTGGTAAGGTTGTGGTTTATGTGAGTGTTCTTTTTTTTATGTGAGTGTTCTTTTTTTATGTGAGTGTTCTTTTTTTTTTATCCCTAAAACTTCTAAATTACTAATTTGCTCACCGGAAATAAACAGTGGATAACAGTAAATCTGTGTGTGTGTGTGTGTGTGTGTGTGTGCGTGTGTGTGTGTGCGCGTGTTTGTGCGCGCGTGTGTGTGCGCGTGTTTGTGCGCGCGTGTGTGTGCGCGTGTGTGTGTGTGTGCATGCGTGCGTGTGTGTGTTGCAGAACGACGCGGGTCATGTTTTTCTCATCTGTCATGGTGACCTCCACATAGGAGGGAGTGGAGTGAGAGAGCTACAATGCTCTCACAGTTTCCACAGTGAGGTGAAAACACTCACTTTTTCGCACACACTCTTAGGCCGTGTTTGAACCTAAAATGCTTATTAGGTTATTTAGGCTATTAGACGTATTAATTAGTTGCCAGCAGCATAGAGCCCTGTATTGCAATGCTGGTTTGCTTATAAAGCTGGGAGACCAGTGCTGTTGGAAGTGGTGTTGGGGCACTCTTCCCTCTAATCATTCCGAATGCCCCAGGGCAGTGATGGGGACATCTGCCCTGTTTAGGGTGCCGTCTTTCAGATGAGACGTTAAAACGGGTGTCCTGACTCTCTGTGGTCACTAAAGATCCCATGGCACTATTTGTAAGAGTAACCACGGTGTCCTGGACAAATTTCCAATCTGGCACTCATACCATCAAGGCAACCTAATCATCCCTATCTCTCAATTGGCTCATTCATTCCCCTCTCCCCCTCCTCTCCCTCCCTTCCCCCAGGCTGTTGCTGCAAATGAGAAAGTGTTCTCAGTCAACTTGCCTGGTAAAATAACGGTTAAACTAAACTAATTCATTCACAGCCATTTTTCTACCTCCCTGTAGTGTATCGAGGAGTGGCTCTGGAGGAAGCAGACATGTCCTACGTGTTGTGTTCAGCTGCCCATGCCCGAACCAGTCTACTGGAACTCAACTCTGGTCAAAGTACCCTGAGATCCACAAAGTAAACCTAAGAATAAGCCTGAACTGTCTATAATTGGAGAGAAATACTCAGAACTGTCAAAGACTAGTACAATCGGCTATAAGTGGAACAAACATTCACAACTGCAAAGAAAAAAAACTGCTAAAGCTGAAAGGAACTTCACAGAACCTGGAAGATTTACCAAGAGAACACTTTAGAATATGTGAACTGCTGAAACACTCAAATCTGCCCAGATTCATGCTGTGCTGTGAGTCTCTATTTATTACACCAAAAGGCAATAATCCCAATAACTAGTATGGACTGGACATTTTGTGTGATAGTATAAGTGAATTCTGTTTAGCAAATGTAATGTTTTTATGTACAATCAATATTCAACATGGGGTTTCAACTTTGTAATTGTATGAGGATGAGGACAGTTGTTTTTTTTACCTCGCAAACCATAATCTGTTTTATTTTTGTTTCTGCAGTGTTGTTGAATAAATTTGATTATCATTAAACTATATTTTATTGAAATTGATTATCATTCGAAAATGTATCCTACGTTGTATTCTGTCATTGTGCGCCATACTTTAAAGGTTTCCACCACCAATGTAGTGCTCTGGTGCCCCCTCCTGTTGTGGTTGATGTTAGAAGCAGTATCCCCAGTCCCTCGTATCCGTGGTTACACACGGGCGGAAGTTATCCACCTGTTGTACTTTGAACTGCTCGAGAACTGCTCGAGAAATCAGAAAAACTAAGGCTAATCGAAGAGACAAAAGTTCTAGCTAGATCTACTCCGTTAAGTTTTATTACTGTGTCAACTTGAATGGATAAACTAAAGAAAGTTCTGAGTGGGCAAGATGGCAACAATGATGACGGCGACATATTGCAGGTAGCTGATCTTGCTAGCTAAGTTTACCCAGATAATATTATTTGTTAACCTGAATCATCCTACTGTACAAGCGGGCGAACCTGTAGTTTTATATCAATAAAGTCATTGCTAAGCTTTCGCCTTTACCAAATATTATTTATTAATCTATGTAGCTAACCAGCTTGCATCGTACTCTAAGCCGACTACAGTGTCGGCAGTGTCTGATAAAAAGGGCCGACAATAGCCACTAACACAGTTCCATGTTGTTTATAATGGTGCGGTGTTGAAACAGGCGGCGAACCAAGCGTCCACCCTGGGCTGGGGTACTCGCATGAAGGGCTTTATTGCCTGTTTCGTTCTCGGGGTCTTGTTTTCCATTCTGGTGAGTCCTCATGCGATCCTTTCAGAATTGCTTTGTGCGTATAATATGTGTACTTGTTTTTTCCCAATCGTTGACAGTATAAGAAATAATCTCAAGTTTAAGTATTATTACACAAATATAGAAATATTTTTATGTAGTGGAATTAGCATTTAGGATCAAATGATAATGATGAGTGTCACTCTTACATTGTGGCAGGGGACATGCTTTCTGTGGATTCCAAGGAGTGGTCTGATTCTGTTTGCTGTCCTATACACACTCGGCAACATTGCCTCTATCTGCAGGTGAGTGTGTGAGTGAGTGTGTGAGTGTGTGAGTGTGTGTGTGAGTGTGTGTGTGAGTGTGTGTGTG
>JACXGM010002285.1:0-20580 GCA_016801145.1 Umbra pygmaea
ATCAATGCAAATTTGTGGGCGTGTTATTTAAATTACGATGGTTTTCAACCGTCTGATTTATCAACAGCCGCTCATTCGTACGCTGGAATTGGAGTGATACGAAAGTTTTGTAAATCACACGTGAGTCTCGTCGTAAGATGATTTCTGCGCTCAGATATACACTGGTTTCTACGCACGTTTGATAAATGAGGGCCATTGAGTTTAAATTGGTCCATAGTTTGGCCAGAAACAGATGAACAAACTAGCAATAGTAGTGATGGTCATAAATCCATGAGTTGACAAGCTAATGTTTTTCATTTGGCTGGCCAGTTAAATTTAGAGAGCTATACACATTTATTATAGTTTTGTACTTGTTAGGCTTGTTTATCTAACATGAAACTTATATTAAGTAGCATTTTGTCAGGTACATTCTGCCAATGTTGCCCATTTATCACGCCGGTTGTACCAATGTCCACAGTACTTTCTGAAATTGATCTGTAATTTCATAGGGTTCGTTCTGAACAGATTAAAATTTTGTTTAACTTTGTTTATTGATGCATTATGCCATTGTGTGAGAAAGACATGCATTCACTTCAGAACAGATCCCAAATCTTGGAACATGAAGAACTTCGGTCTGGATATTTATGTAAATTTAATTTTCAGTTTTTATATCAATTTGCACAAATTTTACAAATGTTTGATTTGTCAATATGGGTATTGTGTGTTGATTGATGAGTAGAAAACCTATTTATTCCATTTTAGAATAAGGCTATAAGTTAAAATGTGCAAAATGTAAAGATGTTTGAATGTTTTTGGAAAGTTTTCTACATGAAGTGTAGAAATACTTTCATCAGATATTGATTTAGATCACAAAACACATGTTAGAACAAGACTGATCTTAATGATTTTAAAACATGTTAGTACATTTTGAAGACTATAAGCAGCTTAATCTATTCCAGATAAATGCAATAACTCATTTGTATTAATAATAGCATTTTCGTTTTATTCTTTGCTCCTTTGCTGAAATGTTTAATTGGCTGATTACAGAAAGGGAACAAGGATAATATGCAGAAATGGTACATATACTGTACATAGAAAACATGATAACTTACCTCTTAAAATATTTAGTACAAGTTAATATTTATACATCACTTTTATACTTTAGAAAATAATTTAGAGCTACTGTATGTGTTTGGACAAACCAATGGTTCATCAACATAGTTGCCTTTGGGTTTCATTTGCAGATGCATTGTTATACAGTACACTTCCGAGGTGAATATATTCAGGGAAAATATTAACATTTTGTGCAATACATAGCAATTAAAACAATTTTTCAAGATTTCAATATCAATTAATTTGGCCTCTAAAACCACATAAAATAAAGTATATTACTGAGTTACGGTTTGTGTTATGGTTCAAGTGACCATTTTTATCTGACAACAAAGCAAACAGGTTAAAGGATTATTACAATTCATAACACCAGTCTCCCAGAGCTCAGCACTGTTTTCTAAGGTACTGTGCCCAAAAGTGCATTGCAGTTTTTCCTTAGAAGATAACAATTGACTTGGGAAAATACTATAATTGAGTTGTATCACTGCTGGAACACACGCAATTATGTTTGTGACATGGTCCTTACAAATGAACATAAATCCTGCTGTTCGTGATCTTACGCATAACCTACATTTTAGGCACAGATAAATTAACAAGGCACCTCTAGCATGTTTTAGACATCAACACTGTCGTATGCAGAAGCAGCACAATACAGATGGCAGCACGTAGGCTCCTTCAATTTCCCTGCTAAATGGTTTCCCTTAAATTATTCTTTATGCTAATCCATACATAGTACAGTGCATTCCTTTTAACACTCACTATGTTATCATGAAAATGTGCTTCTTATATCATTTAAATAAATTGTACATTCTGAACAGGGACTACAACAGAACTATGAGGAACATGATCTCCAATGGGTGGTTTGTGAAATGGAAGTTGAAGAGGCAAATATATCTCTGCAAAAAACGTAACTGTGCCAAACAAATAAAATGCATTCTCTATTCAATAATTTAAAAAAAAAATGAAGAAAACACAACAAGAAAACACAACGAGGACAAAACATCTCCTAAGCCACTTTGCTTTCCCCCCAAGCAATTGGCACCACGGTATATTTTTAGTTTCCTGCGCTGAAATCGTGGTTTGTGCGCTAGCATGTCCTGGCCTGGCTGTGTCGGTTTGGAATACAGTTGAGGTGGGTTGATAAGAGAGGCAGGGGCCAGCGAGCCATGGGCGTTGTGGTGTGGGGAGGGGCCAGCGAGCCATGGGCGTTGTGATGTCGGGAGGGGCTCATGGAGTGGAGCTGTGACGGAGCTCGGTACTGGAGCAAGTTAGGCAAACAGGAGAACGGATGAAGGGCAAGTTGTGTGCAGTGCTTTTCAGTCTGTCTGACTGCTCAGACTTGCCTCATCCATCTCACCTGACTGTGACCGTGAAGAGGAGGGCATCAGCTAACACTCAGCTGGGCGAAGCCGACGAGCTTCACGTCATCCGGGCTCTCCGTGTCATCACAGCCGGAGACCTGACGGAGCACAACAACATTCCCAGACATAATACAACACCCAATATCCTAACAATCCAGAATGTTCTGGCACTGATCAAACACATTAGGTAAGCCACTGTTTAACAGATGAACATTATTTTGACCTACAGGATTTGGTCTTAAATTCTTTAAAACCATGAAAACATTAATGACATGAAAAATGTGTCCTTATCTAACAGGGCTTTGAAGATAGAACTTGGTGGCGGTATTACAATTCTTTAAAAGATGATTCACCAATGAAACTTTAATGGAAAGTTCTGGGAAAATGTCTACAGTATATTCCTACAGCGGAGGTAGAAACAATGTTATTCATCCATTTAATAATAAAACATTCTTCATATCTTTCGAGACAGCGTTGTAATGGAGTTTTCAGTTACTAAATCAAAGTCAGTTTTTATTACTGTGGTGATTAAACCATATTTCTAGCAATGCTTAAGCATTGCAAAGTACACAACGATAATTGTTATTTCACATCAGTTATTCATTGCTATATTAAAGAATGATATGCAACACGGTCCAATGTGACAGATTGCCATACACTCCAATTCACTCTTCAGTGTTTCAAAATGGTATTATTTGCATACACATTGCAGATTCTCATATGTATCATCTCCTAAACAAGTCGGCTAAATAATTAAGGTTGCATACACATTAAAAATTATTATATGTATCATCTCCTAAACAAGTCGGCTAAAAAATTTAACTAACATCTAAAATAAAAATGTAAGAAAAAAGTCCACAAGTTCAAGGTAAAACTAACTGATAAACAAATGTAGACCCAACTTGACATTCACCTATCAATGTGGCCTACTAAAACAACAGATTAAGCTTTCTGTTGTAATTTGTCTCTGTTCTGGGTGATTGATTTGCAAGTCTTGGCTTGTTGGCCAGTTTGACCAATCAGAGGTGTTATCACCTCTACAGTATGTTACTGACTACTCTGACTGGATGGTGGACTCCAGACTGCTCGGTAGATTGGTGAATGTTTCTTTAGGAATAGGTCAATATGTATTAATGTATTGAATGCCATTGTTTCAGTCTCTTCCCGGCATTCATGTAGATGTTGTAACTATATTCTCCCTCTTTCCCCCGTTTGTCTCTCTCCATCTCACAGATTTGTATTTTTAACATTAGGTCATTCATACAGTTGTTTGCAAATGTTTGAGCACCCCTGGAAAAATGTTACAATTTGGTCTTTCTGTGACATTGAGCTGACCTCTACATTGTACAAAGTGAAACAGGTCCCCCTTCTGCACATGTTTAAAAAGGATTACTATTTATTTGCATTTTCCTTAAATTCAAGATATCAAACAAAATTTAACAAGTTGTGCATAAAAGTGTATGCAACCTGGCATTTATTACTTCATAACACCTCCAGATATATCTGCTGTTTTTGTAGCCAGGTATGAGTGTTTCTAGGCTTCACTTTGGAATATTTTCCCACTCTTCCCTGCAGAATTCTTCCATCTCAGATAGACTCTTGGGTCTCCTTGCATGCACTTGCACATTCCCTAGACTTGAATAACATTTCAATAATATTCAAGTCTAGGGACTGAGATGGCCATTCCAAAACTTTTGCCATTCTTTCTTGTAAATATTTCATACTTGATTTTGAGGTATGATTTAGATCAGTTTCTTGTTGAAATATATCCAACCTATTTTCAGCTTCAGTTTTCTGGCTGAATGTTGGACATTAGCTTGTAGGTATTGTTCATATTTAGTTGAATCCATTCTTCCTTCCAACCTCAATATTACCAGTTCCACCAGCTGACACCCCCCCCAAAGCATAACAGAGCCCATATAACTTAACAGTCCTAAAAAAGAACGCCCCCACCCCTAAAAGTGTTGCCTCTAGGATGTTTTTGTTGCTGTGGGAGGCATTTTGCCACAGTGAAAGTGGAGCTGGGTAATAATTTACAGTGAAAACTGGGTAATAAATTACACTGAACACTGTGTAGAACAATCTATACTAAAACAAATGTTGTAGGTTTGGATAAGTCCTACTAACCCCATTTTTGTACTAGGACTTTAGTAATTGTTTGTTTCCCCAGTCACAACTTGTAGATTGGATCACCATAATTACACTAGCCAATCAGTCATTTTGGATTTTGTATCATGATTTGGAATCATATCAACAATCAGAAAATCATACCGGGCCCCATGCAAATACCTAAAGAACATCCCCCAAAACATCCTAGAGGATTGATATTTTATTTGAAATGTTTTAGGAAGCTATCTAATATTAAACTCATTATGATACATAATATGATAACATTGTTTTAGTAGGGGTATTTGTCATAGTTTCAATTAAAAATACAATAATGGAAAGTGCTTGAGCAGTCACCCTGTCATTAGCTATGTTAGTAACAGACACCAGCAGTGGTCCAGCAGGAGCAGAGTTTATCAGTGGGCGGTACGAGGCATATTATTCTGTTACGCTGCTATCCTTTTTGAAATAAGTATTGAAATAAGAAAAGGTTGGCCATGTTAGCTACCGCCTACAACATAGGCAATTTGGCTGCACCAGTGGGAAGCAAATCACTGACTAAGCCCCTCAATACCACTGTATTGTTTGCTAGTGGCATGTCACAATGTGTTGCTCACCTATTGTTGTAATCACAAGTTCCTTTACACACTTTTTAAATTTCACCTGTCACACCCAACAGCAGTGGGTAGCTAGCTAAAAGTTAAAAAAATGTAGTCTGACTCCAAATTACGATGTCACTTTGACATGAGCTGAATCACTTCTAGCCATGACCAGATTGAATAACGTTGAGAACAGCATTGTAACCTGACAGACTATGTGTAGGGCTTCCAGAATTCAAGTTAAACCAATAAAACCCAATTAAAACACCACAGACACAAAAAATAACATTGGGTTTTATTTTAAAAACACTGGAAAAGCCTGAAAATTTCCATTAATTTTAGTTGTTTTTCTTGTTGTGGCAGCAATGGAAAATGATGGTTATACACTAAGTTTTGTGATGAGGTTTTTAAAACTCCTTCCTTCTGACAACTTTCCCACAGATCCTTGTTGTTTAAGGTATGCTGTACCTGTGGACCTATGTGAAATTCACTTCAGTTTCAGCTAGAATATTCTGAAAGTCTTTGTAGCGACCTCTGGATAATTTTGTGCAGATCTGGCCAGTTTTCGGGTAAGCCTTTTGTGAGATTATTCTTGGTATTCCCAGGGCCAGTGCAACCAAATAGGTGAACTAGGCGACCGCTTAGGGCGCCAAAAGCTGGGGGGCTGCCACAGGGTGAGCATCCGGTTTGGCAAATTGACGCAAATGAGGAAGTGCCTTAAACCTGCATTCTATCTGAATTCCAGCTGGGGGCGATATGCCCGGTTGCAAAAGAGCTCTGTTTCTGTAATAGTCTATGAGAATGAGAGACATAATATACTTGATTTACTGAGGTAATAATCATTTTCATAATGAGTATATGATCTCAATCGCTAGATGTAAGCCTTCTGAAATTTATCATGATGTTCATTTTTTGAATTATGGTCTTGTTGATTTTAAAATCGGCGATGAAGCTAAGGGGTGTTTAGGGTGTGGCTGTGGCATTCGGTTGTACGACAAGACACTCAAAGGAGTCGGCTGTACAGTTATTCCGGTGAGTAACCTTACATTTTGTTTTACATTTTCTTTTAATACTGTTTTTAGTTAGCATCCCAATTAATATCAGTTACAATAAGAGTGCAATGCATTAAAGTGTAACTGACAACATTTTTGTCTGTTTGTTTCAAATCTCCAAAGTAGTTTAAAATGCTGAAATTCCAATAAACCGTATATATAGAGTCAATATAATCAAATGTATGGAATGGTAATATAATTTTAAATACCATTTTTGGAATTGAGGAGATTCATTTTAATGATTGATTCTATATGACCTTTTAATGCAGAGGATGCTGCCACAGCAGTGTTTCCGTTGTGTTCATTTTAGCTTGGCGCTGCGCCACGATTTTCTTTTAAACACAAACTGTACGTACACACCGCCACAGACTTGAGCCTCCAAAGTTACCGGAAGTCATTCATTTTCAATGGAAGCCAGCTTCTCTCAGCTGCAAGGACCGGCAAATCAGTCGGCATCGCGTTTTGGGCGTGTTGAGCGACCAGAGCGTCAAGCAGAAAAGTTGAAGTTTGTTCAACTTTATGGTAATGAGCTATCACGCGGTTCAGCGGCTAACGACCAGATATATAGATGTCCTTTGATGACGGTCCTATAGTGTGTCATGAACCCAACTCTCCGAGTCCGATGTCGACGTCTTCTCCGCAAATACAATAAAGCAGCACCAAACACAACAACTTCCTAATGATCCATAATGATCCAGTGATACAAATATGAGGATGAGTTCAACTCTTATTGGAAATATGTTCCCTCGATTTAAGCGGGAATGCAATTAATTTGCTCACGATATATGTAAGGCTACATATGCTAGTCCTAACCTATTTTTTACAGTCTGATCATACCACGTCAGAGCGGCCAAAGCGCCCAAAGCATCTAAAGCTTTCCTATACTTTTTTGACAAGCGTCCTTGACAGGGCGTCCAGAGCTTCTTTGGAAGCTCAAGTCTGTGGCAGTGTGTACGTACAGAAAAATTAAATGGTTGATTAGTATGACTTTTGACTATTAGTAGAAATTAAATTAGTGTTAACCGAGGGGGGGGGCACACAGGTCTTTCACATAGGGTGCCAGGAAACCCTGCACCGGCCCTGTTTATTCCAGATCTTGCTTTGAATTACAAGATTCCATTTAAATTCCATTTCTTGAAAATGTTTCTGACAGTTGAAACAAGCAGCTGGAACCATTACAAGTTTTCCATAGCCTTATTCTGTTTTCAAGTCCACAGTAATCTGCCTACAGGAGCCCAAGGTTGTTTGAAACCAGGCAGAACAAAAATCACAGTCTGACAGAATAGAAAATAGGAGTTATTTCCCAGTAACAGTTTAACAGTGGAATTGACTTCCACCGACAGGTAAAATTCTGTACACAGAAAGATTTAATGTATACATTTTTTCTAGGGGTGCCCACACTTACATACAGCAACATGTTCTCTGCCTATTTTTATTCATGTTTAGATAAATGCATTGTTCATTAAGTAATATTTTTTTAAGTAATGTAATATGGTTTAATGATCTAGCAATGTTAACTAAATCTATGTGAATTACAAGACCATTCTCATTGTCCTTTTTACCATGACTCTATTAGTTTACTTGTTCCACTTCTTTTGCAATTCACCGAGTCCTTCACAGCTTTCTATAAGGTTTACTACTTTACAAATGGGACTCTGCATGGATCAGCTTAAGTAGCACTGTTCATACCAAAGTCAAGTCAACAGAATGTAAATATATGGGAAGTGATTAGCGTTCAGCTCCAGTGTTCAAAAATTTCAAATTTATTTGGACATGTTGGCTCTAAATTCTAGAACTTGCAACATTTGGGAGGAGAGAACCAGTTAAAAGCCTGAGGTCTCACAAACCAGGTTATATTTTAATTTGAAAAAAAAATAGAAACACATCTGATAATTATCTTCCCTGCAATTGACTCATTGGTAAGGACATACAGTAGCCCTGCGAAAAACAAACATTCATTCTACTTCTATTTATTTTATTGAGCAATTTCTAAGACAACATTCCGACACTGTGCTCCTGTGCTACCCCACAAGAAGGCTATATTACTGGCAACATGAATTCAGATATGTTGATTGGCTTTTAGGGACACCACTTAAACCTATCTCAATTTAACTTTGCTATCCCACTGGAAGTGGTACAGCGAGAGTCAGTGGCCCAATGTATGCTTGCCTCCAGGCGTTTACAGCAGAGCATGTAGCAGGGCTCTGTTTCTCTGCCGTCTGGGGCTTCAGCTTCCTGATCTACACAGTGGAGACCAGAGGCTTCTACATCTCATCATGCCCACTGTGGCTGCTTGAACCACAGACTGAGGTTGGTCATAAAAGTGCAGAGTCATATGGCATAATCCACTTGGTGAGTTGTTATGAATTGTTCTCCAGGCGAATATAACTTTTCTCACTGTCGGCGTGTTTTGTGAGATCGCCACCATAATTCACTGTTTTTTTTATCGATATTTGAAGTTAAGTAGCTTTGTGTGATTTTGCGTCGCCTGGATTCAAGCAGTGTGTTAACAAACAGAAATGAGGATGTGTTTTGTCCAAATGTATTTACTAAGCCGTCCCCACCAGCCAATTGCACAGTCTGGCTGCTTGGATGCAGTTCTGCACTGCAGAGGGTCTCATGCGGCATTCACTGCTGATAAGAAGTACAAGGCAGAGAGGTCCAATAGTGCAGTAACTGCGTGACCAACAACAAACGATGTTCACCTCATCCACGCCTTCCTAAATGCAGCCAAAACAGCCCAGAAACAGCCCAGAAACAGTCCAGTCCACTGGGATAGCATTAAATTGCTTTCTTAATTCCCCTCTGTAGACAATTTGCATTGTTCCGCTTGGTGTGGATCAATTTAAACTGTGCTCGCAAGGCAGCATATGCTCAGATTAGCACCGTCAGCCATCAGTTATTCCTCTCAGAGGACAGAGTTGGTGATGCGATACGCCTGTCATCGCAGATTTCGCTAGAACCGCTATTCATTAGGGATTTGAATAAAATGTGTCTATTATTACAGTTATTGAAGTCAATCTATCTTTTACCTTGCAGTTTTTGCTGATTTCTTCATAGACATTTTAAGATGTGGATGTGTGACATGATCTGGCCACTCACCAGTTTAAAGGTCAACACTTTGTAGGTAGTTGGGTCTTCTACAATCTTCTGAAGGTTAGCAGCAACTGAAAGGTGTATATATATATATATAGAATACAGGTGTTAATTGGGGTTTTGCACAGGCCCATCATAGATAATGAACATATCAAGATGGCTTGTAGCTGCTCTCATGCTTCACATTGACTTTGAGAGGAATGCATGATATTTGCATAACTGTAAAACCCTAGATTTATGTTAAGCAGTACACAATAGTACCTTACTCGCAAGATTAGCAGCAATGACATATCATTCACATGTAATGTATTGCTAGTAAGTTTTCATATATTCTAACAGGTATCTTGAGCCAATAATAAAAAAAATGTCAATGCTGACCAATAAATGTGTCCTAGCTAGCCTTCCTTACAATGTTTACATTGCACTGATGCTAGCCAAATATAACACAAGCTAAAATTATGAACTTATAAGTCATGCACCATTTTCTAAAATGGATGAGTTCTCATTATCTTTTTTTTGTAAAAAAAAGTTTTCATGCTTTTCAGTTCATTCACACAACTTAATTGCAATTTAATTGTAAAGCCTAGGGATTTATGGTCTTGTGAATATTAGGCATATTATTAATTTGAAATATGTTAACAATCTTGAACAGTGCTTCATTTAATAATTGTAGTATAATAATAATAATAATAATAAAAATAATAATATTTGTAACACATAACCACCAAGCTTGATGCAGACTAAACATGTGGGCTTAATAAATACATGGAAAAAAGGAATAGACATGTACCTACGACAACATCATGCCCGTTGACAAGTCCAGCTGAGAACAGTTCCTGGGAAACGCCATCGGCAGTGTCTATAAATAGCACAACGTACAATTTCAGAGTCAGGTGGCAGGGTATATTATATATATATACACAGCATATTAATTAGTCATGTATGTATATATATATGTATATGTATGTATGTATGTATGTATGTATGTATGTATGTATGTATGTATGTATGTATACATACATATATATATGTATATATGTATACATATACACATACATATATATATGTATATATATATATATATATGTATATATATATATATGTGTATATATATATATATGTGTATATATATGTATATATATATATATATGTATATATATATATATATATATGTATGTGTATATGTATGTGTATATGTATATGTATATATATATATATATATATATATATATATATATATATATATGTGTGTATATATATATATATGACTAATTACATTACTACACTTCAGTAACATGTTCACTATTATATGGGAGTTAAAAAACAAATAAGCTTCCAGGTTGTCTACAGTAGCTCTTACCTCTGCCAGGAGTAAACTCAAACCGAATGTCATTGAGCTCCTTCCTGGAGTTCCTGGAAAGAAGAATGAGCAGATGATCAGCAACAGATTAGTCATGTGACAGGAGTCTTTGGTAGGAGTTCAACAACCTACTAAGTATAGCTCCATAGCTGTTATTCCTTTCTACAACTCCATGGCATATCAATAGCATTCAATTGAGTTGGCTACAACACATACTAACACAACACATAACATATATGTGACCAGGCCAAAAGTCTCTGCATGGTTTATTTAATTTAGTTTCAAGACCCTAACAAACAGAGCCTTGAGAATAGTAGAATGGAAAAAGACAGCCTGGATGTCACATTCACAATATTACAGTACCAAGTCTCTAGGTGTAACAAATCTGGATGAGATGATAAACACATTTTCCTAAGTGCTTGTTACATTTTACTACTGTAATTCCCTGTATTTACTGACAACACAGATGCTGTAGCAGTAGTGCGGAAATGTGAATTCTTGCATGTGACACATAGCCTGCTGTGGTCACTACGCCGTCAGCGAACCAGCAGGTAACGTCATTAAGAAATCAGGTACCAAACTGAGAACAGATATTCAGGTACCAAACTGATAACAGATATTCTAGAGTTCCCCTAATACTCCTTAGAATAAGATTACTGCAAATGTTTACCAATTGTAGCAAAAACAATGCACATCACGCACATCAAGAAAGGAAGGTTGTGCAAGGCAAAGTTCAATACCGTGTTAAAACAAGAAGACAGTCTGTTTAATACAATCACAATGCATTCCAAGAAGTTGATATGGTATCAATCCTAATGCAATTAAGGCTTTAGGCTTTTGTATTTTAAGGTTTCTTAAACTTTGTGTGCTATATATATATATATATATATACACAATGCCTTGCAAAAGTATTCGGCCCCCTTGAACATTTCAACCTTTTGCCAAATTTCAGGCTTCAAACAAAGATATGAAATTGTAATTTTTTGTGAAGAAGCAACAACAAGTGGGACACAATCATGAAGCGGAACGAAATTTATTGGATATTTCAAACTTTTTTAACAAATGAAAGACAAATTGGGCGAGCAAAATTATTCAGCCCCTTTACTTTCAGTGCAGCAAACTCTCTCCAGAAGTTCAGTGAGAATCTCTGAATGATCCAATGTTGACCTAAATGACTAATGATGATAAATAGAATCCACCTGTGTGTAATCAAATCTACGTATAAATGCACCTGCTCTGTGATAGTCTCAGAGGTCCGTTGAAAGCACAGAGAGCATCATGAAGAACAAGGAACATACCAGGCAGGTCCGAGATACTGTTGTGGAGAAGTTTAAAGCCCGATTTGGATATAGAAAGATTTCCCAAGCTTTAAACATCCCAAGGAGCACTGTGCAAGCGATAATATTGAAATGGAAGGAGTATCAGACCACTGCAAATCTACCAAGACCCGGCCATCCCTCTACACTTTCAGCTCATACAAGGAGAAGACTGATCAGAGATGCAGCCAAGAGGCCCATGATCACTCTGGATGAACTGCATAGATCTACAGCTGAGGTGTGCGAGTCTGTCCATAGGACAACAATCAGTTGTATACTGCACAAATCTGGCCTTTATGAAAGTGGCAAGAAGAAAGCCATTTCTGAAAGATGTCCATAAAAAGTGTCCTTTAAAGTTTGCCACAAGCCACCTGGGTAACACACCAAACATGTGGAAGAAGGTGCTCTGTTCAGATGAAACCGAAATTAAACTTTATGGCAACAATGCAAAACGTTATGTTTGGCTTAAAAGCAACACAGGTCATCACCCTGAACACACCATACCCACTGTCAACCATGGTGGTGGCAGCGTCATGGTTTGGGCCTGCTTCTCTTCAGCATGGACAGGGAGATGGCTAAAATTGATGGGAAGATGGATGGAGCTAAATACAGTACCATTCTGGAAGAAAAGACCTGAGACTGGGACAGAGATTTGTCTTCCAACAAGACAATGATCCAAAACATAAACCAAAATCTATAATGGAATGGTTCACAAATAAACATATCCAGTGTTAGAATGGCCAAGTCAAAGTCCAGACCTGAATCCAATCGAAAATCTGTGGAAAGAACTGAAAATTGCTGTTCATCAACGCTCTCCATCCAACCTCACTGAGCTCGAGATGACACTGACGAAATGACACTTGGCTACAATGTAAAGTAGTGAGTGTAAAGATGGTATAACAGTGTAAATTTGCTGTCCCCTAAAAATAACTCAACACACAGCTATTAAGGTCTAAACCGCTGGCAACAAAAGTAAGTACACCCCTTAGTGAACAACCCCAAACATTAAACACATGTCCAGGAGCCCTGTGGACTTGATAATATGCATTGTTAGGCATAATTCATTGTGGTAAAACACATAAAGAAATATATATACATATGTTCTGTAGTTGTTGTTGTTTCTTATTCTTTAAAGATACACTGTGTATTTCTTTGAGTTGATTCTTAGCAAAAAACCCTGTTCTTTCACAAATATGTGCTCATTCATGTGTAATTACTTCCACCTAATAATCAAAGTATTTTCGTAAGTGTAGAATCTTCCATTCACAATATATACAATGGTGCCGCTCGAATTGCGGCAGCCATGTTACGCCTCCATCTTTGAAATACATTAGCCAAAGAGGGACATACCTGGAAATTCAAGCTCGGCCGTTCGCGCTTTTACACAAGTGGCACAGTGACGAATGCCAGGGGGAGATTACTCACGACTGCCAGGAAATTTTAAAGTCTGTTGAAGATGTAAGATCATGCCTGTTCTCGAGGACATGTAATAGTAGCGCTGGCTCAAGCTGTAAAGTAGGCAAGAACGTTCGCCTGGCAACACAAACTGGGATTTTTTGTTTCAAAATAATAGCGCTCGTGGTTCATTGAAATAATCATTGTTTACTCATTGCATAGGTAGTGTCCATGTTCATGTTTTGCTAAAATTAGTATTCTGTTTGAATAAGACAGACTCTAGTGAATGTTTGTCAAATGTAATCGTGTTTTCACATGAGACAGTGACGATATATTCAATGAAATTGTGTGTAAAACATATTTGTTACTTTTATTATTAAAACATGTTAAATTATTATTTTTGCTATCCCATGCTTTTATTGTTTCTTTACACACAATACAATTGCATTTGTTTATAATTCACGGGCTGTGTAGTGAATTAACAATGATTATTGCAATGAATCAAAACGAGTGCTTTTGTTTTGAAAGAAAAAACGAATATCCAGGTTCACGTTGCTGGTATGATAACGCGAGGGGCTTCAGTTGCTTGTTATATACATGTTTACCAGTAGATGGGAGCAGATCTTACACAATGCAGCTTTAAGGAGATGCACTGAATTTTGGTGAATAAGAGGGACAATTATATTTTGATGTACATTTTGTACAGGAATGTAGCACAATATGGATGTAAAAGCAGTTACAATTGGCCTATGTGACAATAAAATTTGTTTTGGTTTAAATCTACAAATAATCGTGATAATTAATCGTGATCTCAATATTGATCAAAACAATCGAGATTATCATTTTGGCCATAATTGTGCAGCCCTACTTTCCAGCCAATATCTCACCATCAATCAGGACACAGCTGCATCCTATTATTCAGTTAGTACATGTACTGTATTTAGGTTCTGGTTTTGTTGCTTGTAAGATTTCGGTTATTGTTGCTGCACCTCTACACCGATCGTTACAGTAGGCCTACACAGGATTGTGGGGGTAAGATGAATTGGATGTGTAATTGGTCTGTGAATCACTTTAATCTCAGCCCACCTACTGCTCAACGACCCATATTTCATAGAAGATTGTGCATGGTATGCATGGAGCGAGTGGGAGTTAATCGGCTGCCTGTAAGTTAACCTTACTTAATATTATGTAGACCCAAAAATAGAGAGAATTAAGGGGTCAAACCTGGACTAGCAGATGGATGTTCGATGACTGTCATTATTGCCCACTGGGCACAAACTCTTTGAGCCAACGATGGTGATGGCAAACAATGCTTTCTGAAGCCTTTGAGACTTTCCTCAAATCGTGTCGAAAAATTGTTAATTACTCAAAGCTTTTTAACACAGTACTCTCCAGTGACACCTGCTGGTAAAACAATATATCACCATATTAAGGTACATATTATAAACTGTTTTGCAATCATATTCTCAGAACCAGGGAGTGTCATGGTTAGACGTGAGTTATGTAGATTTATTTTAACTTTGAAGATGGGGTTTGTGTCCCACCCATTTCACACTTTTGACATTCAGGTTGGTTATCTAGTCAAATACTGTGCATCTGTGCTATAATTCAGGATGCTGGAGAAAAAATATTATTGTGGTGAAACTGAATTAAATGCGGTGTGTGGAATAAAGTGGTTTAAGAAAATAGTTACCTCCGTCACATGGATTCAATCCCATGTACCTAAACCGACAGCCACCATGCGCTACCACCTGACCTATCAGCTTAGTGACGAGGTAGATGGCAAGTCATTTGAAATACTGTGTCCAATGGAGGGTGGAATTTCAAACCAACTGTCCACTGAAACGAAGCCTTGAAACCATTGCGAGGATAGTCCCCAGGCCTCCTGCACTAGGCAGCGTAAATTTGCATAGCGCTGCCCGAGATTTGGGTTAGATAAATCAGATTATCTATCCTGCCTTGTCACTCACCAGCTACTCCTTGTGTTCAGATCGGTGCCTGTTAAATCAATCGCGGAAGAATAATCGGTGAACGTTATCATCCCGTGCATGATCTGACTACAGGCTTCCGTGTTGCGAAAAAAATCGGCAACTCGGGCAACATGTGGTTGGATGAAACATGTGCATGCCCCTCGTTATCCCCACAGATCAGTCCGAGGAGTTTCAGATCTCCAGACAAGGCGGGGTTACTGGGAATTGGGAAGGGAGGAATATCTGGAAGGAAAAAATTAAATTAAATAAATAAATAAAAAATGGTTTGTCAGATGAAAATATCATCGGGATTCGAATGTGAAATTAGACAAAAAATAAATCACATAGGACAGTATCCTCTACATGCTGTAGCACCTGTCAGCTGGAAGAAAGTTAAACTGTCAGTATATCTCAGTGTCCTGCAGATGTCAGCACCCTATCGATGTTCTGGATGACAATCACATGATGACATACGCTCCTGACATCATAATCATCATACATAAGACAGTAAATACCAACGAATTGTCATAAATAACTGATCTTGCAAACACTGCTTTATATTTACATTATCAGTAGTATATTTGTGCCATTGAGACCAAAATCATTGCAGTCATGGGCTATGGACTGGCCTACAGTGTCACATAAGCATGTTTATAAAATACCATTTATATATTTCACGTATATTATATCATGCTTGATTCTCTAGCCAGCTTCTTATCAAGTGGTCATTGATAGAGATGGTCGCTATTTTCTTTTGCACATCCTTAAGATTTTAACCGTACATGCAATAACACCTGCTCACTCAAACTACAAGCTTAAACCAGTTACCTACTCACATGCATGTCTAACACTCCTACTGAAGTGACGGGATTTCAACACCCGTCAAATGGTTTGGTGGTGTCCGAAGCGTCAAACGTCATCAATCACATGATGTTTCGTCTTTGATACAAGCATTGCCACATTGTGTCGAATCAGCGTCCTTTGAAAATTGTGTCTGAGCTTCGGTATCAATCGTCCCATCACTAGCCAATGATGGAGACATTAATCAAATGTGTTGTGTTTCATGGAAATGTTTTTTATAAAGCCAGATGACATCCACATCAGGAAGTGCTTCAAATGTGGACCTTTGTGTGTAAAGCATATTGATATAAAAATTCCTGTGTATTTAATCTTGACTGAATATAACTAAATCTGGGTCATTTGGTTTTGTTCTTAGATAAAGCTGTTGAACAAATAAGGAATTGCATTCGTAATTGAACTTTATGGTGCCTTAAAATGTTTAAAAGCGCAGCGATAACCCTTTTAGATAAAAACTAAACCAAAAACATTTTTTTCGTTGGAAAATGTTTGTGGTTTTAGAGGGTGGAAAGAGTAGTGTGAACACAAAGAGGATTCGCACAAACCTGGACATCATTCTGAGTGAGTAAGTAAAGGTTAAAATCACAAGGATCAACGCCAAATATTACCCTAAAGTACACGTTGAAATGACGTGGTGTGCCCAATGGGAGTGTGTCCTAGAAAAGCTGTGCTAACCACATCTGGCAGAGGGTCTGAGCCTGCGTCTCTATCTGCCTACAGTACTTAGTCCTCCTACGACTGTTCAGCGGCAGATGACTGGAAAGTCTGTCAGATTACATTGGGAGGTAAATATATTGGGTAACACAGTTGGAACTAAACCACATACATGGATTTAAAACCTGTTTAAAGTTTTGTGGGATGTTTTTTTCATTCATTTTTTATTAAATAGTCTAGTACTACAAGAGTTAAGATTTTCCTTAATAACAGTTATTATTGTCTCTGCAGCACAGAGAGAAAGTAAGACAGACTTCCAGAATCCCAGAACCCCACACCTAAATGAATCTCCAGAGATGGGAAGATTTGAGTGTTTACCAGGTAAAGCATGAGCTAATAATAATTACTGGGCATATAAAGTGCTCTAAGACAGATTTCCCCTGGCCATGAATGGAAGCTCTGCTCACACTTGACAGAGAGAATGAGACAGTCAATAAGGGCAGAGAAACTCCACTGCAAATTGTGACTGAATGTCATCACTCCAAGGTCCCCTGAGTACCTCAGGTAATATTTGTCTACAAAATACATGAGCGCTTCCTAAAGCGTGGTGAGTTCACTTCGAGTTTAAGACTGAGGTGTGTCGTGTATAGAATACACAGCAGTACTATAAAGCACTGAAACGGTGGACATTTCTTAACACACCGGAAGAAATGTATACAAAAATCAATGCCCACGTCTGGCTAAATAGAGGAGTGTCAACAAAGTACTTCAGAGCTCCAGCCTTGAAAAGGCCTACATGAATAGGCCCTCTGTCTGTGTGGTGACAGTAGGCCAGTAATTAATTTGGGATAGATTGAGCTGTGAAAATCAACAAGAGTCATTTTTCTTCAATGAGGAAAGCATTGTTCATAGTTTCCGATAATATGACTGACTGAAAATTGGTTTAATTAATTAGTTTACCACACTTCAATGTGCAAGTCAGTTTTTGTGATGAGCCTATAAAAGTCATTCTGGCCAATACAGCACCAGGCCATGAACAGTCAAAATAAAACTCCCAAATATGTGCCAAAATAGACTTTCCGTAGTCAATCAAACGCTCAATTTCCTTTTCACAAAATACACATATGAACATCTAATTTTCCTGCCTGGTTCTCTAGTGTTTGTAATGTTCCGTGTCTGTTTCAGACAAACATCAACTGTTCTCGGGGAGCATGGTCTACAAACAATACCTTCCCTTCAGAATATATTTATCTAAAGAGCCTTAACTAACAGACTCACAATAGCATAAATCCTGTTTCTAATCAGCATTATCACCCTCATTGTTTTTGGGAGAATAGATATTTGTGCTGTGTTTGTTCATTGTGATGCAATTAATTTTTTTCCTATTGCCTTTTTATCTTTTCCGAGAGAACCCTCAACACAAGATCCAGCTCTGATACCAGGAAGGCTCTTTTCATGATTCCGCTATTCAGTGAAGCAATTGTAGGATTAAACCATAATTAGCTTTTAGTCTGTATTGATTAGTGATTCTTAAGCTGCAACCTAAAAAACTAAATGTGTTTATGCCAGCCTTAGAAAAACAACAAGAGAAATATTAACATCTAAACATCCTTGTATGGATATGTATTACAACAGATGTTATGATTAGATTTATTAACTACAGATCAATCACTGATTCAAATATAAAATGTATCCAAACAAGAGCAACTGCTGTAGTGATAATCTGACAAGGACAGATACCGGAAAGACCTTGTTGGCACTTTTGCATATGGGCTATAACATAATAATGCTGTAGACTCCGCGTTGAATCCTGTTGGAGGCCTACTTTACTCATTTATATTTCCATAACATAAATTAGCTTTGAATGGAAATGAACTACAGTGAGCTCACTGCCATTATGTTAAGCAGATAGCATTTCCCATGCTCCCCAGGGATTCTCAATGAAATATGCAAAATAACGTTGCTTTGTGTGATTCTTTTGGCACCACCTAACAAGCATCCTCTGTACTCTGTTGCTCCACATCGGTTTTGCTCCACAGGGAACTTCTTGTTGCTCTCCTTTCCTGTCTCTGACTTTTCTTCACTGGGAATAATCCTGATGTCAAGTTCTCACTAAATACTTGTCAACCCCTCGGTTGGCAGATTTGAAGGCACGCCGCTGAATCTTTCTTGGAGGTCTGGAGAATTTGGGATTAGGCAAAATTACTTTTTACAGGCAATATATCTATTGGATATTTCAAAAACCCTCCCCAATACATTTATCAAAGAGCTTTGACATATTATGAACATTTAAGAAAAACTGAATGCAAAACTGAATTCCGTTTTGACAGATCGCTGTATCCAAAGTCAGCATCCATTGAAACATTTTATGAGATATTATATATAACGAGATTAGGCTTAATCAGCAAATTCCTCGACTTCCTCATATGATGTTATACTACCTAAGACTCTCTAGTCAGCAATCTTGGAGCTTCGCCCAAGTAAGCTATTTGATTGGTTTGCCATGTTGTGAGGATTCACCAATTGGCTTCCCACTCATATGTTGCTGTATCGCTACCATGGATTAAACAGTGACCACATAATAGTTATCGATCTAGATATTACCTTACAGAGGAGAATAAATGCATTGAAACTGAATGAACGGAATAAAATTGAATTTGGACTGATGGCAAAATGACGACAGGTAGCCTAGCTACTACGAGTGTCAGACCGTAACTAAAAGGTTGCCCTAAGGTAGAAATCTGAAATATTTTCCATGGAAAAGACGCTTAATACAAACTAGTCATGTAAGTTGGCATAGATAACAATGTCTGCGAAAAGTGTACAGCGGACATCTTTAGACAAATTCTTCCAAAACAGTGGTGGCGTATACTATATTGTCATGTGCAAATTATCAAGTAAGTAAGCCTCATTTCACTACAATGACTAAGGACTGTTGGGACAAAATAGTGTTGCAGACATCCATCAAACTAGCTTACAGTGTATTCAAAAGCTGTGAAATGTGACCAATGCCAGTTACACGTGTATAAACGTATCTTTCTGGCAAATCAAATATAATGTAACGCTCTGTCAAATGCTTCTAGAAATGCCTTAACAGTTCATGGTCCAAACAGGGTTATACCGGAATCTCTATGCAAACTCATTCCTTACTGTATTTGTACGTGAAGCGTGTCAAAATCGACTGCTACAAAGCCCCATTACAGCTCTATGAGAGAAGGGAGTTGACAGAGCTTAGCTAAAGTCGTTTTAGTTGATCTGGTCCTTAGGTTAGAAGTAGTCTTGATGTTGAGAGGCCTGGCAAAGTGGCTTCTCTTCTTTGGATGTTTCGTGCAATGAGCTGACTGTTTCGGGGCCAGATCACAGATGTGGATCCTGTCGGTTGACTTTATTTCACTCAATCAAGAGACACACAACTGAAATCCATTTGCTGTAGCGAGGCTGCCCTCGGCGCAAAGTGGGATTGGTTTAATACATTGCACACACAGCTAGCCACTTCATCTCTGAGTGTGGGCTAAAAACACGTTGCTCCCCACACTCTGCCATGAAAACAGGCTGAAAAGCCTGGAATGAATGGAACCCTGGACAGTGAAAAATGGCTTAGTCTCCATGGGTCTCAAAACGATCCATTGATTTACATGTCGGGGTTAGAAGAAGATAACTCTTGCTTCATGTGGGCTGTTGCTGGTGGTGCACTAGAGAGGCGGCTTTGTGAGCTGTGATGGGG
>JACXGM010002285.1:20680-47929 GCA_016801145.1 Umbra pygmaea
TGTGTGTGTGTGTGTGTGTGTGTGTGTGTGTGTGTGTGTGTGTGTGTGTGTGTGTGTGTGTGTGTGTGTGTGTGTGTGTGCTCGTGTGTAGGTGGGTTTGTGTGTTATGCACATTTGACTTGCATTTCCTGCTTTCAGACATGGTGTTGAATTCTGCTTACTTTTTGCTGAAGGGAAAGTAAAATGATCTAAAATCAATGTAATAGATACAAATTTGCCTTCCACTTTGGTCTGAAGCCAAAACAACACTAGTTATCACATCATATATGTGTATATCCCCAGGATATACAGTATTTTCAATGTTTTTTTTAACTTTAGTTAAATTTAGTCCAGGGTCTATTAACAGTTGAGCACTGAATTAGCACTGAATCAGCAATATAAACACATCTGAGTCTTCTTATTCCATACTGTTCACAAGTCTGAGCTAAAATCGAATCGTAAACCTGATCCCTACTGGTCACCAGTCTGAGCTTTAATCTAATCATAAACATGTTCCTTACTGGTCACAAGCCTGTTGTTACGGTCTTGAATTATAAAGAAAATGTCTTTAAACTACAGCTCTGTTAGTGGCTGAAAATGCCAGCACTAGCTGAAAGAAAGTTTGGTTTAGGTCAGAGTTGTTAAGTCTGGTGGCAGAGAGGGCAAGTCATTACGTCTTTTAATTTAGTCTCTCAAAAGCCAGTGGAGCTTAATACTCACCTCCCTTAAAAACAATGTTTTAGCCAGATCAAAAAAAATCTCTTTACAAGGCCATCAATAGGTCAACATTACATCTATTAGCACCTGAGAACCTCTCAGAGCTCTGTTGTGTAGAATGAGAAAACCCTGCAACTGCTTTTACCTTAGCCGTAGAACCATATTCAGAGCAGCTTGAATGTAGGGTGCTGTGTTCTTCTCAAAAGGTTGAACCTGTAGATTAAACAGACTCTAGTGAGTCAATAAAGCCAGCAAGTCCTCAATATCTCCTGGAGTATAAATATATCTGTATCTCGCACAGTGCTGAAATGATTAAACTTCCAATTCAACAGAAGAATACATTAATCAAACAAAAACCCATTCCATTTCTACAGTGTAAATACTCGTATTGATGTATTCTGACAAGATAATTGAGTTCTGTTTGGGAGAAGGCACAATCCTTTGACGCTGACTCGACTAGATCCAGACGCAAACAAAATAAGAACTGCGGTAGCACTTATGGCCTCCGTCACTGTCACGCTTGCGGTGGGGGTGGGGGGGGTTGTTATTGGGCGTAGCGGACCTCAAACTGCTCCAGCTCATTTTGAAAATGACAATGCCCAGTGAGAAAAAGGCACGGGGCCTTTTAGATGACAAACCGCGGAGTCGTGAGCTGGCGGTGGCAGCGGGACGGCCGTTCACTCTGACTTATTAATGCTGAAAGGGCCCAAGCAGCAGCCACAGGGAGCCCAGCGCGCACAGACTCACTCAGCGGGACGTCAAGGTCACCGAATCATGACAAATAACGTCTGCCACCACTGGTGGTGCTACATCTGCTGCTGACCGAATCCTCACCTGGGGATGCTGAATAGACAGCGCTTCCATGGGAACACTGTTAGCGTTCTCTTCGTCCTGTGGCGCAAAACAAAGTAACGCTGTGGTAAAAGGTTATATGGTAAAGATGTCACAGACATTTAGCAGACATTCTTCTTTGCTGGAAAAAAGCTGTTTACTCTGGAAAATTTATGGGCAACAGGAAATCTTTGTGTATGATTTTGATCGTCTCTGACGGCGGAGATAACTTACGTCTTTTTTCTCCTCTTTGTTGTCTTCTCTCACCCTTCGTGACTGAAAGACAAAATCAAAACACAATGATATTCCCTGTCTTGACTAATCTAAATATGTTTCAGACGTAGCGTGCAATCACCTTCAGATGCAGCCTCTGCCAAATAATTAGCATAATGTTGCGTACTGGAGGTAGATGAAAATTCTAATCCGATGCGAACGGAATGATTATGGGCAATTCATTTGTCGCGTCTTTGCTTTGTGTACTGTACATTTTCCCTGTAAGAGACTTTCGGCTAAGGCCTTGATATCAAAGACCCTTTACATCTTTGATCACGGCTGTCTCCCCGGCCCGAATACATCTTACAAAACCCTTACCAGCTACCTCCTGTGCCACATGACAGGCCCCTCTCTAAAACAAAACTACCTCTCAGAAATCCATGCCACCAGAGGGGGAGAACATACAAAGTCAAAAACAAAAAGGAAGTATTATGTACTCTAAACACAGGCCACAGAAAGAGAACTGCTCTCAACGTTAGCTGTCCTTTCCCATTCAACACCCATTGCCAGGTTTCAAAGGTATGGCATGGCCTCGCCTACCCTGCCTTGATTGACAGCAGCCTTGCCCTCCTCGCTCCGCTCGTCCAGCTCGTCGTCGCTCCACTCCCAGTCTCCATCTACGGTCTTGTGCAGATGGCCGCTGGACCCGGGGACTCTCCTCACCTGACCCACAAACAGTGTTATGATTAAACTGTATAATTAAACGAAAACATGTTAAGAAGCCTAAATTCACTGTATCCATCTTGCCTATATAGGAGGATGGGATTTTAGAAAGATTTCATAAAAGGTGTAGGAGGCTGCAAAAAAAACATGGCATTAACTGTCTTACACTCTCTTTTTGTTTGTTTTTCTTAGAAAAAAATCTAAAAAGGTGTTTTCAGCTTGTCCCTGAGGAGAACAATCTTGTGGTTCTCAGGTGAAACATTCTTGGTTCTTGCGAGGACCATTTTAAGTTAGATATAGAACACTTTCCACTGAGAATTCTACATTGAACCCAAAGTGATTCAACGTGGAATCAAAAATGTTTTGTCTGGAAACAAAAAAGTGCTCTCTTATGGAGGGAAGACAAATAACATTATTGAACTGTTTTTAACGAAGAGTGTGATCTGGAGCAGCTATGAGCTAGCAAAGTAAATGCAACAACAGAGTATGCCGAAACAATACAAAGCGAATGCAAAACTGCCTAAGCTACTAGCTCTGGTTTCGTCTAAGTGGAAGCTCCCAGCAATCTAGGGCTAAGTCAAAGAACAAGTACCCTTCTGACGGCATCAAGTTCTCTCTCCGAACCTGACACAGAGACCATGCTGCTGGAATTCTGCTCTGGCTCCTTGAGCGAAACAAAAAAGCATCAGTCCAATCGGATCATCATCACGCCGTACTGTGTGAATGCACGCTCGTCTTCCCAAACACACAACACAATCACACGGGGCGCAATTACATTCACTACACACTAGCAGCAGGAGCAGGAATTTCTAAATGTACTGGCATGCAAACTTAGAAAATGACACAATGGTAAAATGTGTGATTAAGGTTAACACAGATTCACATAGGAGAGACATCTACATCTACGGAGGCTTACATCTGTTCCAGCCATCTACGGTGAGTCAGCAGTGTATTATCTGTGTCTTTCAGTGTCAAATCAGTACTGCATCATTATTTTTCAACGTTCACAAATGACGAACTGCTGCAACCCACCGCCCACGGAATCAGATGGAAGAAATCATCTTTGATCAATACCTCCCTGTGAGGAGCTAAACTAAGGAGCATGCCTGCCCTCTACTGGCCAATAAAATCCTATAATTTGCCCAGTTAGATGCCTCAAATACTTCACTTGCGGAATCACCCGGGTTGAGGTAATACATCTGCACACCAATGGCTGACAGTTAATTTGCCAATGCAGCTGTGGCCAAGTATCCATTTTGACTTTTTCAACCAATCAATGGTTTGATCAATGGGGCAGAATGTTTGGCTGTTTTGCCTGAATGAATATATTCACCTTGTAGGCACCTACAATTTACCACAGGTGAGATAAATTACACAAACAACAATCCAACCAAATTTTTTATCACATTTTCAGGGCGTTTGTTTCTTACAGTAGTTGATCAACCAAATCCACGAGTGAAAACTTTTATTTCTTTCAAGAAATACTGAATGGCGCAGCAATGCCAATATTTCCGACCGCAACTGCGCTTTTCTGTGATTGCTGTATAATTATATCAGTCTACCTACATTTAGAACGTCACTCCTGGTGATAAAATGGGTTCTGTAAATCCAAGTAATGAGGCTCTTTTATTTCTACTGCTTCACCTTCAAAGTCTACCTCTCGCTGCTTCCCTAGGGAGTCATTCCAATATTTACCCAGCCTTTCGTCTCCTGGGAGCACATTCTACATCTGACAGGAAGCGAGGCAGGGAAGGAGCGCAGGGAGGGGGACTGGGGAGGAGAAGCAGATAGCCTGGGGGAGTGGGGTGGTAGTCTCATCTAGTACCCAATTTGGACAGGTCACAGAGTCTTGAGATGATAATGTTTCTGCTAGGGTGCCTCTATGTAGGCTGGCCTTTGCCAGTTGAGTGGAGGACATAAGTGAGTCTCCACAGGTCACGAAAGCACACAAACAAACTGTTCTGACAACACCGAGGCCACACACTCCTCATCTACTCTACCAGCGGAAGCATTTCAACAAACAGACAACACAGCCCCCAGGTCTGTTTACGTTTGATTCCTGTGGTAAAACAGTAGTAGGTGATCGAGTTGGAAGTTCTGGTTTGATCACGATTGACTGCGGTGTAGTGGGTATTATATGATCATGTTACAGGCTAGTCATCATCCTATTGTCACGCTCCAAACAACCAGAATCTGTCATCGAACTACGTTTCTGTCGTAATTTCATTCAACCACGCTTCACCTGCGTCACCTGTTGTTTTGATCACGAACCAGCGCCTCACAGTTTGAAAACTGTGTTATGAGTTCATGCGACACATCCACAGTCCGCCCCATGTCCTACAGCTACACACACCAACAAAATATCCAACCAATCCATCCACGATGGCCTTTTCGCCTTCAGGCCATGCGATCTTTGCACCCATTCTATTCACCCGGGCCAGTCAAAGGACGATGTGAGCCAATATCGAGCTTTCGTGCTTGTTCCCAATTAGCTGTGAAGGCAACTGAGCATGCAAATGGTGTGTTTGAGTACACCTCCCGTTACCTAACCGCTACCATTAAATCCCAGTTGTCATTGTAGCACTTAAAGTCAGCATTGGAGCGACATTCCGAATTGCAAATACAGGGTCATCAGCACGTTTATTCTGCATGACTGCTATTGGCCCAGTAGTGGCTCTTATTTGCAGTCTGACGAAACAATTTGTGCACAAAGGAAAATAAAAATAGGATGGAGAGAGTGTGTGTGTGTGTGTCGCTCACCGTTAACACATTACAGTGCATACATGCTTTGTTCTTAATGTTTGGTCAATACTCAGACTCCTTTAGTAAGAAGGAAAGCGACATGTGTCATGTTTGTTGAGACATTACCCGTCTGGCTCTCTGGGCTATGTTGGGCGCTCTGCATAGCAGCTTTTCAATCAGATACTCTCTGTTCTAAAAAAGGAAATCGTGGAAACAAGCATTAGGAAACCACAACAAAACCCTTTCTGCCAGAAACCAAAATATCAAGGAGGTTGAACACTGGATGAAAGTAAACTCATACCTTGGCCTTCTGGAAGAATTTACATTTTAAAAGTTCTGCTGCTGTAGGCCTACAGAGAAAGAAGAGACATAAGAACATTAATTGTGCTCATGGGACTGAATGCATAATTTGAAGATGGTACTTCTTGAGAAGATATGATTTAGCCCACTAAGCAGGATTAGTGTATTTCAGGACCCTCGTGAAGTCTGGGCCATCTGTGTTACTTTTGTCATCAACCAGAACTGGATTTGACAGATTCAGAGGGAACTGTAAGTCATGATGTACAGTCGTATACAAAGGTTTAGGCACCCCTGGCAATTTCCATGATTTTCGTTTACAAATTATTGGGTGCTTGGATCAGCAATTTTATTTTGAGCTATCAAATAACTGAAGGACACAGTAATGTTTTGGTAGTGAAATGAGGTTCATTAGATTAACAGAAAATGTGCAATATGCGTCAAAATGAAATTAGACAGGTGCATACATTTGGGCACCCTTGTCATTTTGTTGATTTGAATACCTGTAACTACTTGCACTGATTAATTGGAACACAATTGATTTGGTGAGCTCATTAAGCCTTGAACTTCATAGACAGGAGCATCCATCCATGAGAAAAGGTATTTAAGGTCGCCAATTGCAAGTTGTTGTTCTCTTTGACTTTCCTTTGAAGAGTGGCAACATGGAGGCCTCAAAACAACTGTCAAATGACCTGAAAACAAAGATTATTCAACACTGTGGTTAAGGGGAAGGCTACAAAAAGCTATCCACAGGAACCACAGGCACAGTTCTTGTTAAGTCCAGAATTGGCAGGCCAAGTAAAATATCAGAGAGGCAAAGGTGAAGGATAGTGAGAACGGTCAAAAACAGCCCAACGACCACCTCCAAAGACCTACAACATCATATTGCTGCAGATGGTGTCACTGTGCATCCTTCAACAATTCAGCGCACTTTGCACAAGGAGAAGCTGTACGTGAGAGTGATGTGGAAGAAGCTTTTTCTGCAAACAGGCCACAAACAGAGTCGCTTGAGGTATGCAAACGCACAATTGGATAAGCCAGCTTCATCTAAGAAGAAGGTGCTGTGGACTGATGAAACAAATATGGAGTTATTTGGTCATAACAAGGGGCGTTATGCATGGCTGCAAAAGAACACAGCATTCCAAGACAAACACTTGCTACCCACAGTAACATTTGGTGGAGGTTCCATCATGCTGTGGGACTGTGTGGCCAGTGCCGGTACTGGGAATCTTGTTAAAGTTGAGGGTCACATGGATTCCATTTAATATCAGCAGATCTGTGAGGTAATTTGAAGCAGGAAGTCCATGCTTGGCAACCATCAAACCTAACTGAACTGCAGATGTTTTGCTAAGTGGAATGGTCCAAAAGACCTTCATCCAGAATCCAGACACTCATTACAGGCTATAGAAAGCATCTAGAGGCTGTTATTTCTGCTAAAGGAGGTTCAACTAAATATTAATGTGAAATTTCTGGTGGTGTGCCCAAATTTATGCACCTGTCTAATTTCGTTTTGATGCATATTGCACATTTTCTGTTCATCAAATAAACCTAATTTCACTACTGAAATATTACTGTGTCCTAGGGCTGAACAATGTTGTGTTTTAGCATCGACATCGCGATGTGTGCATGTGCGATAGTCACATCGCCAGAACATGCGATGTGAAGAAGGGTAGCACCCAATGACAATATAGGTAGCACCACAGTTTACACAAGTTTGTTGTATGGTTTGTTGCTGGGATGACATGCACGCTCCACATGCCTGCACAGTGATTGGTTCGCTGTGATTGGTTGTTGTGCCGCTGCTCACAGCCAACATTCTCTGTCACTGGCAGACCTGTACTAGCGAAAAATGAGCGACGAAGAGGATACGCATTACGCAGGGAAAAAAGGATGGTTTCGTACCAAAAATAAGGTCAAAATCTTTGGGACTATTTCGGCTACAAAAAATAGGATGACCAAAAACAGGTACTTTGTCAGGAGTGTTATAAAGTTGTGGCAACAAAACAAGGAAAAACCACCCATTTGTCTGATCACTTAAAACGGCACCACAAAGCTCTTTACAACGAGTACAAAATCTAATCTCGGATGTCAATCAAAACAAAACACTATTTGCGATGCCTTTGCCAGTGTGACACGTTACCAGAAAGGCTGTCAACGACAGAAAGAAATAACAAACGCAATAACGTTTCATCTCGTAAAGATGTGTTGCAATTACACGCCGTCGCATTTGCTTATCCATGATTATGATGATGACCAACACTGTTTCACTTTGGCACGTTGGCAAAAAAAGTTGACTTAAAAACAAAAGATTGTAAACCAAAATGCTTATAAGTTCTATTATAAAAAATATATATTTTCAGTTATATTTTTATAAACCAATCGGGGGTTGGTGTAAAGCTGCTGTTTTATAAAAAAAGTGTGTACTGCTTTACTGTTTACAGAGCATGAAGCTTGTTTATTAGTGAAATTATTAGTATCATGGAATGGTAATTATTGACTGTAGCCTACATTGATGGCTTGCAATATCGCAATATATATCGTTGGGAAACAAAATATCGCAATGTAATTTATTTCCAATATCGTGCAGCCCTACTGTGTCCTTCAGTTATTTGATAGCTCAAAATGAAATTGCTGATCCAAACACCCAATTATTTATAAATGAAAATCATGGAAATTATCAGGGGTGCCTAAACGTTTGCATACGACTGTAGCTCAACGGAAAAGTACAAACCTCTGTTTGGGCTCTTTCTGAAGGCACAGGCTTATCAGCTTCCTAAATGATTTCCCATATTTTTTCAGCATCTCTTTGTCCTCCACGCCTGTCTCCAGAGTAGGGGGATCATTCTGTAGGGTTAGCATTAGGACCTAGGAGGAAAACAGGATGGGGAAACCGATGAGGTTGTTCTCTAGAGAACGCAGGTTGGTGGTCTGCCTTTTTGATTCCTTAAGGAGGGGGATGGTCCATGTGGAATCAACGATCAGGCTCACCTTCATGGGTGGGTATTGGTGGTAAGGTGCAGAACCTGTAGCCAACTCTATGGCAGTGATTCCAAAACTCCAAATATCTGCTTTGAAGTCATAGCCTCGTACCTGTGGGCATAGCAGCACTACTGATAATAATGTACAGTCTATGAGTATAGCTTTTAGATACTAAAACTGGCCAAACAAATGTAGCCTCACTTGTTCCATGACTTCAGGGGCCATCCAACATGGAGTACCAACAAACGTCTTGCGCACTTTGTTTCTGGTCATATCGCCTCCTGTGGCCAAAAAGGCACTGACTCCAAAATCTAGGGGCAATACAAATAATTGAAGTAAAATGTAGTAACATAATTATAATAATGCTCAGTAATTTAATAACCTTCCTCAAATGTGCAGTTGGATTGTGTGACACTGAGAGGTAATTGAGAGAGAAAATACAGGGCCGGTTTAACAGACACAGATTAAGCCTAGTCCTGGACTAGAGAAATCAAGTTGAATGGAAATCTCCATTGATCTTGCTTTTTTAGTCCAAGACCAGGCTTAATCCTTGTCCATGAAACCGGCCCTTAGTCTCATCAGTGCAGATTGATTTTATGTAAGTAAGTAAATACTGTGTATTTACCAGATTCATTATGATAATAATATTTGCCATTTACTTTCCATGAAAAGCTTTTGTAGTCTTATAGGCAAAATGTCAATGATACAGACAAATTGGCCAAATGATTAGAAACACATAACATAGGGCCTATATCAGGGTTGCACTCTATCGGAAATTGTAATGCCTTAGTATAGAGCTAGGCTAGGTTTCTAATACAGAGGATTTTGAGAAAGAATCCATTTTAAAACAAATGCTTTTCATTTTTATAATGTTGAAACCTAAATGTCTTTAAGAATCTTAACCTTAAATCAGCAAATAAAATGATCAAACATGGCTCCCTGTTAAATCTTTCCTCTCTGCACCCGTCAGGGAAGAACCAACAGCTGATAAGTGTGGTGCTGATTGAGTACAACAACACCCTTAATGAGCCTATTATAAGTCAGCGGTGTAGTTTGAAGCCGGCAGATGTTTTCCAGGCTGACTCCCATGCTTGTGGTGCTGGTGTAGGCTTGGACATCAAGTGGCTGTACCTCACAGAGACCCAGTCCCTTCATTTGATGAAGGATCTTTTCAGGTCACCAACAATGACCCATTAAGCCTTCCAGCTTTCATGACTATGTTCCAGACTGACTCTATTGCTTTAAGAGCTGGTACTGCTAAAAGGGTCGGCCCCTGAGAAGGCACTACACCTTTCCCCCGTGAAGGAAGCCGTCACAACGGCGAGACAAAAATGTCTCTGTTCTTGTGCTCTCTAGGACACCACAACATCTGGCTCCAGGAACATTACACCCCAGGGACAAGGAGCTGTAGAGAGGTTTCTTTAGGGCAGGAAGGCAATGACTTTGCAGGCTGGTTTGTTTGACACTGTAGATGAGGCAGCAGTGCGTCAGCACAATCAGGGCAGTTTTGCAGAGTCAGAGCCTCTTCCACCTGAACTGCTGGCCCGGTCACAGCTTCTGCAGCTGAGTCACATTACAGGGGACCTGGCATCCATAGAGTTTGTGCCATTCCAAGGATTCAGGGTCTGCAGGATTTGAGATCCATGGAATTCCTGGACTGAACATTCACAGTATTCACAGAACTTGGTATTCACAGTGTTCACAGGACTTAGTATTCACAGTATTTACAGGACTTGGTATTCACAGTGTTCACAGGACTTAGTATTCACAGTATTTACAGGACTTGGTATTCACAGTGTTCACAGGACTTAGTATTCACAGTATTTACAGGACTTGGTATTCACAGTGTTCACAGGACTTAGTATTCACAGTATTTACAGGACTTGGCATTAAGTGTTCACAGAACCTGGCATTCACAGTATTCACATGATTCAGCATTCACAGGGCTCAGGGTACACAGGGCTGGAGATCCAAGGAACATGGGCACTGTTTTCACTGGTGCCCATCTATGTCACGTGTGTCAAACCAGTCAACACAATGAGGCCATGCAGTGTGGGGCTTCATCTCCATTAAAACAGCCCTGGGAGCAGACTCCTTGGAAACAGGGACAGATCACACCTCCGTTGAGCTTCTGCCGACCAATTCTTCTCCCAGGGATTTAGGGAAGCACATGATGACATCAACAGCCCAGTCTTTCTCCATGTAATTCCAATGTTTTTCGTTATCTTGCTTGCAAGTCCATAACTATTTCAACATATTTCAAAGTAACGAATCCTCCACATTATTCTTCCAGCAAGTAAAACGCCAGTGTTGCATAGTCATTTAGGTACAGATACCAGACTTGCACTTGTAAGCTACAACCCACCATGCATCCTGGGAGAGATGTAGCAGCCAATCAGGAGTTATGCTGCTACGGACCAGAGCTAGGTTAGAATTTAGAGTTTGTACATTTTAAACAAAATACCTTTTATTACCTATAAAGGTAAACTGAATTATCTTTAAAAAAATCAAACCTGATACGTGTGGTGCTGATTCAGTACAGCAACGCCCTTAATAAGCCCATTATAAGTCAGCTGTCCCTCTGTTCACTCTGAAGCAGGTGGGCGCGATCTAGGCTGACTACATTGCTTGTGGTGCTGCTGAGGTCGTGGGCGTTAACTGGTAACCCATCACAGGGCGACAGTCATCGCAACATTTATCGAGTGTTAACAAAGGAAATGGACAGGTGAAACTTGGCTAAACGTGTAACCATATTCACGTACCTGCAATCTGAACTGAGCCGTCTTCTCCCAGAAGAATGTTCCCAGCCTTCACGTCCCTGAGGTCACACACAACAAAAACACCACGGTCATGCCCCAAACAGTGTCCATCTACGTAAGCACCATTGATTCCATCCATGTGTGTAAATGACTTCGGCTTCCTGCTGTTATCGGGATTGAAACAGCCCAAGGCAGTCATAGATGTTTCGATCCTTTTGACCTTGAAATCCAGGGCAGTTCCATCATGTGTTTAAAGGAAAGTTCAAACACCCACCCCTATATCAATATGTTAGATTTAAACATTAGTATACCAACAAAATATAAATAACATCTAATATTTACATTACATTGTATGTATTACGAATGAGTAACATGTATACACAAGCTTTTAAGGAAAACCCTGGATGAATAATGAATGAATAATGAAAATCCAGGGTCTTACCTGTGTATCTGTCCATTTCTGTGCAGGTAGTCCAGGCCTTCAAGGACCTCTTTCAGTATGGTGGCAATGATGAGCTCATCCAGTACTCCATGTTTCGGCTCCCCTTGGCTGAACGTGTGCTTGATTATATCCAACATGGATCCTAAAAAGAGGAAGCAGACCGAAAAACAACATTGACACTGTAGGTTATTAATTTGGTACATGGTTTAGCAGAAAATTGTCAAAATGTGAACAAGGGTCTGGTACTGTATACCTTGATTGTTAACATTTTATGAGATTTAATTCACAGGGAAGTGAAAGGGGTCAGCTGTTATTCTGACTTATTCAATAACTTTATTATTATGGCCACTTTCAATGTTTTAGAGTGGATATATAAAATAAATAGAAGTTATATTTCATAACATTTTAAAGGCCAGCACTTACCTCCACTAAGAAGTTTCATGACTAACCAAAGTTCATCCTTTACCACGAATGATGTATAGTAAGTGACAACATTTGGATGGTTGCATTGGCTCATGGCTTGAATTTCTTTCTGTTTAAATTGAAGAAAGAGACTCACATGAGACATGATAATAAGCTTCGGGAAAAACCTTCGCACAACAACTGTTCACAGGTGATTTAGACTTTAAAGAATGGAACAGTTTTCTACAATACAAAGTACATGGTAAAAAATAGCTCATGGCTAATATGTTATTCAAATGTGCACTTGAGTGTAACACAACCCAATAAGATTCTACATCCACCCAGTACTAAATAGGGTTGGGTTCCGAAACCCGGTTCCACTATGGTTCCTACACAACCGGCAGGAATCAGACCGGATTAGAATGCAAATTCTGGTTGCTTATTTCGGTTCAACTAAATGTGTTGACTGAAATATTTTCTCTCTGATGCTCCGAAACGGACGTTAAAAAAATCACACTCTCTCTTTAGTCTACCGTTAACTAGCTACCTTAAACAAACTACTTTTAAAATGCCATATTTTCCCGAATTTCATCCAAGAGTTTGCGATTTCAAATTCAGATGGAAGCTTTGTGTGTGTTCTGTTCTCCATTCCAGCATGATGCAAACATACATTGCACATTACATATTTTTTGTAATGTTAACCCTAATCTAAACATTAACCTAAGTAACTACATGGCTAAACTTATCCGTGAACTTTAGTATATAATTTTGAATGCTATGGAATGTGTGGAATGTTCTCGCATGAACCGGCAAAATTACACGTCCAGGTGCAACGTAGAAGGACAAATATAGCCTAATAACAAAACGGGCAGCTAAAACGCAAAAACAACCTAAAATAGTTGGCATACAACGTAAATCATGTTGTTTTCTAAATAGTTTCCTGAGAATTTAATTTGGGAGAACTTCTGAGCTATAAGTTAGCAGAAAAAATAATTAGTCAGGAGCATGTATCTTGCCAGAGACGGCAAATATGATAATTTTTCTGCAAAAGTTTGAAGCTGGTTTAGTTACAGTATACAAGTCTGTTAGTTTTGTCTAGCTTGAATGCTTGTGTATGACACTGAGCAACTTACAATAATGTAGATGCCAATTTCAACCGTAGCTAAAAGGATTCTGTACAATACCGGTACTGTAATGCAGTAGAACACAAAAAGGAGAAAAAAGACATGCACAATTGTATGTATAAAGTACATTTACATGTATTTCTGTAGCAGTGTTGCATTTCAACTGAAAATTCACATTTGCATGTTTATTTGAATATACATATACTGTACTTTAGTAAATTCAATGAAGTGTAAACTTCTTATTGTAATTCTATAATGCAATACTGATTCATTTGGTTTGAGTGTGTTTTGGAGGTGTGATTAACTGTTTGGCCAAGATTAATGTTGGTAGTGCACACTATTTTTAGAGTTTTGAAAAAGTGGTTTCAGTATTGACCGATTACAGTTTAGCAATTGAAAAAAATAATAGTGCAACTTTTATTTAGTGTTAAATTATTGTAGTTGTATGTTAGGTGACTTAGGTTTACTTATTATATATTTAGGTACTTTAAAACATTAATATGTTGTTAAATTTGCATAATTTGTATTAAAAAAAACTATAAGAGCCTTTCTTTAATGTCATTTTTCAGTTTTTCAAGAATCGGTTTATGAATCGTTTTACTAGTACCAGTTCGGCATCGTAATTGAAAAAATCCAAATGATACCCAACCCTAGTACCAAATCTCATTTACAGCTCAATCAGCAGGGCGTGTGTCTAAGCGGGCCAGAGGTAGTGGGGAAAATATACAATGAAAATATAGCCCTCATATATAGTTGCTCTCACCAATAGCTCATCCATGCTGGTCTGGCATTTCTCCAGGTTAATTCTCTTAATGGCCACACGTTCCTGTCTGGGGGTGCAGAGAGCAGCCTGTACTACAGCCGTTGCTCCACTACCTGGAATCACCAACACATGTTGTTAAAACTATACCACACGACAGTAACTTTGAACATGATCGTGGTGTAACTGTAGCTATACAACAAGTAGTAACAACATGAACATGGTCATTTTTATTTTACAACAGGGCAGTAACTTTGAACATAACCATGGTGTAATTGTACATTTTACCACAGTACAGTAACACCGAACATGACTGTGGTGTTATTGACTTTTTCCGACAGTATGAAAACATTGAATTTAACCAGGGTGTTATTGTAATTATACAACAGGACAGTAACATTGGACATGAACATGTTATAATTGTAACTATACACAATACCGTCAGTAAGAACATGACTATGGTGTAATTGTAATTATACAACAGTACAGTAACATTTAACATAACCATGGTGTAATTAATTGCACAACAGGACCGTAACATTGAACATAACAATGGTGTAATTGTATTTGTACAACTGTACAGTAACATTTATCAAAACCATGGTGTAAAGATATCTAATCTAATTTTGAGGCACTTGTACCGCATCAATTTATGGTACATTAAATGAACATGTAATGGAATAGCTATTACAGATGTAGAGGGGTGCTAGACCATCTGAAATGGTCTGTAGACACAGCCACATTCTTCTGTGCAATACTTGATCTGATCACGTTTAGTAGATATTATTGTATACAAATAGAAATCACGCTTTTTAGATATTATTTTTATTCAAACTGACATCTCGTTTTTAAAAGAAACTCAAAAATGTTGAGATTGTTGTACTCATAAATAAATGAACGTGGTTGTGTACTCCGTGCTTCAAGAGGTAATACGGATGTTTTTCTCAGGTATCTGGATGGGTCATATATATAGTATATAGTATATATATATATAGTGGTTAAAGCATCCACCTTTCAGGCAGAGGTTACAAGTTCGAATCACAAGTGCACACATTTTTTGTGGAAACATATTATAGTGTTTCAGAAGTTAATGTATTTTTTTTAAAAGGTGTCATTAGCATTCACTTCTTTGGCCTGGCAGTAATTCTTGGATGGATAGCTCCTTGTATTTTTCTTCCGTGGTATAATCCTAAACAAAGTAGTCTTGCATTAATTGTCATCACTGGCAGATGAAGGGCAATTGGAATTTAGAAGAGAAGCTGATAATCTGCACATTCAAAAAAATGTAATAATAAGGTTTTGATCAGCAAACCCAAAATGTATTATATTTTTTTCAGTAGGCTGACTGAAAGGTTATTATTAAAACACCCTTGAACTTTAACACAGCCCAGTGGCATAACGTGTTAAAGATTAGCCTATGTACCATGAGGTTGCTGGTTCAAATTTTTGCCTTATCATTGGAAATATTTACTTTCGAAATACGAGTGGGTATATTTTATAACAACAAGGTTGCAGCAACATCTCTTTAACAAAAAAGGCAAGAAGTTTGTGCAATTAGAATTTGCTGTTACACTTTCCATTTGGATATCCCGGCTGGCCTGAGGATTTAACAGGCTCCAATCTATGAGTCCAACTTTCCAAACAGACACAAAGAGTGTTTAGAGGTCAGAGGGAGAAATAAAATAACAGTAAAATAAAGTTTATTAGTTTAAACACAAAGTTCACTGTTCATATTGCCAGAAAAGTGTGTAGTTTGTCCTAAATTTGCATGATGATAAATTTCAAATATGCTTTCATCAGATTTTATCCAACAACATTACTACATGTCTTTTGATTATAAACAGGGAGCGAACAACAAACCCCTCTAATTTGCTATGAAGGCATACTGTACTGTACATTAATCGTTATCCAAATACAAATAAAAGTCATCAAATGTATTAGGAATGTTGTTTTTATTGTATGTAATTGTTCACATTCTGACAGATATATAATCCTCTAGCCAGGATTAACATCTAAATCATATTGTGTTGCTGTGAAAATAAGATAGACATACAATATTAACAGAAATATAAAAACACATTAAATAGGTGAAATTCATGTTTGTTTCATCTCATTACAGAAAATAAATTAACAGTAACATTAAAATTTTATTTCACCAAACTGTGATGGTTCCAGACACAAGGCTGCCTTTAGCACTTAATCTGAGTGTTCATCATGTCCACTATGTCCGAGAAGTTTCCATCCCTGACGATGATCCATGCAGTCCGAAGTGCCAAATTCCGAATAAACAAGTACTTGCATTCACCAAGGAAGTACGGACATGGAATGAAATCAATGATTTAGAGATTGGCAAACACCTTTTGTCAGTGTTAGCTGTACAAATAATACTTTAAACTTCTGATATAGTAAAAAATATATATATTATATCCTTACTCGCGATTCAAACCCGCAGTCTCTTGCTTCTAAGACGAGTTACTACTCCAGTCGGCTACGCGGTCTCTAGAGAAATCTGCAGGAAACTGCAGTATTATTACTGAGAACGCAGGTAATATCTTTAAAACATATTTTTGGTGAGCTTCTCTTCAAAACGTGATGTCTCTTTCAATACAATAATATCTAAAACTCTTTAATGATACAAATATACACTATGTTAAGCAAGTCAAATTATAAATGGCTGTGAGCCAAACACAGTTTTGGATTAACAAATACTGTGCACACTAATGCTAGCTGGTGGCCAAAAACTGTACCTTTTTTTAATATAAAACTCCCCGTGGTAAACCGCAGTACATTACCCTATTTAATGAAAAGATTAGGCGAGAGCCGAGAGACATCTGTTATTGTATCTATACAACAATACCGTATGTAATAGTTCTGGTGTTGGTCTGTGGGTAATGCGTAGTAAATGAATAACAGGCGTGAAGGATGTTGAAAATAAACAGTGTTTAATAACGAAACACTTATAAAGGAAAACTGCCATGAGGGGAAAAACAGTAATAGAATAGCTCTACACTTAGAGTAGGCACTAACTAATAACACAAACAACATACCTTACATGGAATTATTAACCACACCACAAACAATCAACTCAGGACTTAAATAATGGAATGATTATAGAAATGAGAGCCGCTGGATGAACTATTAATGCAATCTATTGGTTGCAAATGTCACATGATGTGGTCATGTGAACATGAAGAAGGGGAACAGAAACCAAACAATACACACAAAGGTAGGAATCATAGTATACCACAAAAACGGGAGAAATCAAAACACGACAGTACAGTAACATTGAACTTAACCATTGTGTAATAGTAATTTTACGACAATACAGTAACATTGGATATAAACATGTTGTAACTAATTATAAACTGGGTGCAGGGTGGTTTGAATCCTGTACGCTAATTGGCTGATTGGCTGATTGCCATGTATTCTGAGAATGTATGTGTCATGTGTCATCATTATAGTCATGCCCAAATATAGACTTCTCTGTGTTACGCTGTGTGTTTGCTGTGCATTTATCATGTTTCTTGTTTAGACAAAGTCTATTAAATTAAGTTTATCCATTTGCAATGCTTCTGCCTCATTTCACCTTCAGCTCATCGTGACAGTATGACTGACCTTATTAAGAAGCAACAGAATTGGAGCTATAGGAGGAGATTTATACACCAATAATAGACACCCTCCTGGGGAATATACAACATCTTATCAAGTCCCTTAATCAAGCTGCAAAGACACCGTCCACTGTGTCTCACATACAACAGGTCCTGGCTGCACATTCTAACCTGGCCCGGTTAGTAAACCCTCCTGGAGATATTCAATGGGACCCCAGCAAACTGTAGTTCGTTCTTCCACCAAATGGACAACTATGGTCACCATCCAAGCTGGGGTGTCCAGATCTGAGGTGATAAGGCTGGGAAACTGATCATGTTACTAAAGGGCCAGCCACTTCAAGTGACCGCTGACATTTGGGAGAAGGGAGGTCCGGAGGTGGACGATTATGGGCTGTTTAATGCCACATTACAAAACATCTTCGCTCCCCTCTCTCAGAGACTGTAAGGGAGAGGAGCCATCGGTCCACCTTTGCTCTTGTCAGCCACCAACCACTTTCATTAACCCTTATGCCCAAATAGCAGATATGGGGAATGGCTGGAAGTATACGCATCTTGATTACTGGTATAATCAAAAGGCACAGCTGGCCCAGATTCAAGCCTTTGCACAGCCAAAGCCACCACAGGTGCCTTCTCCACAGATGCTGCCACCAGAGACGCATTCTCCTCAGCCACCGCTAAAGACGCAATCTCCTCAGTAGCATCCACAGGACCCCTGTCCGTCCCGGAGCTACCCCAAGTGATCCCACCTGCTCAGGACCTGTCACCGGGGTTCCATCTGCACCGTGCCCCCTCACTTCACAAGCTCTCCTACTCACTTTGGTGCCTCCTAAGCCCCTAGAAGCCATCTCAACCATCTGAAGGGTCTCAGTGGTGCAAAGCAGGAAAATAAAAATAGTTTCCTGGAGTCATGTATAGGGAGCTGAGGCTGGTCGGATTGAGCGGTCCAGATGCCTCGGCCACTTCAAAGAAAGGTTATGGTCATGTCAGACCCTGACTGCCCCCCGTGGGCTGGAAGCAGGGCAGATCACCACCGGGACAGGAGACAGCTCTGGAGTCGAAGCACAGACCACTGGACATCTCCAGACCTGACCAGCGATGGTGTCACTGTCCGCCGGGCTAGCCCCCGGAAGAGGATCTGAAGGTCCAGGCAACACTGCAGATCCCTTAAGGGGCTTCGCCAGAAAAGGTATACTGTCACACTCTGGTGGATCGTTAGTACCATCTAGTGGCCAAAACCGACATTACAGTCATGCCCAAATATGGACTACCAGTGGGTCATCATGACATCATGTGTATAAACTTTGCACCACTTTTTAATGTTTCATTTTATGTCAATAAATGAATTGTAAGTGCTACAAAGCATCTCTCTGTGACGCCTTGTGCCTAAAAACATCTCCAAGCCTGGTATATTGGCCATATGTCACACCCCCTTGTGCAATAATCAACAGGACTGTACAGTAACATTGAACATGACAATGGTGAAAAATTTAAAGGATCCATGGCATATGCAGGACTGTGTTAACTTTATTGAATGTTTCTTGCAACACTCACAGTATCTCACAAGTGAGGGCATCCCTCACATTTTTGTAAATATTTGATTTTAACTTCTCATGTAACAACACTGATGAAATGACACTTTGCTACAATGTAAAGTAGTGAGTGTACAGGTTGTATAACAATGTAAATTTGCTGTCCCCTCAAAAACACTCAACACATAGCCATTAAGGTCTAAACCGCTGGCAACAAAAGTGAGTAGACCCCTAAGTGAAAATGTCCAAATTGGGCCCAAAGTGTCAATATTTTGTGTGGCCACCATTTTTTTCAAGCACTGCCTTAACCCTCTTGGGCATGGAGTTCACCAGAGCTTCACAGGTTGCCACTGGAGTCCTCTTCCACTCCTTGACGATGATGACATCTTAGAGTTGGTGGATGTCAGAGACCTTGCGCTCCTCCACCTTGCATTTGAGAATGTCCCACAGATGCTCAATAGGGTTTAGGTCTGGAGACATGCTTGGCCAGTCCATCACCTTTACCCTCAGCTTCTTTAGCAAGGCAGTGGTCGTCTCTGAGGTGTGTTTGGGGTTGTTATGTTGGAATACTGTCCTGCTGCCCAGTCTCCGAAGGGAGGGGATCATGCTCTGCTTCTGTATGTCACAGTACATGTTGGCATTCATGGTTGCCTCAATGAACTGTAGCTCCTCAGTACTGGCAGCACTCATGCAGGCCCAGACCATGACACTACCACCACCATGCTTGACTATAGGCAAGACACTTCTTTTTGTACACCTCACCTGGTTGCCGCCACACACGCTTGACACCATCTGAACCAAATAAGTTTATCTTGGTCTCATCAGACCACAGGACATGGTTCCAGTAATCCACATCCTTAGTCATCTTGTCTTGAGCAAACTGTTTGCGAGCTGTCTTGTGGATCACCTTTAGAGGAGTCTTCCTACAGCCATGCAGACTAATTTGATGTAGTGTGCGACGTATGGTCTGAGCACTGACAGGCTGAATTCCACCCCTTCAACCTCGGCAGCAATGCCGGAAGCTCTCATACATCTATTTCCCAAAGACAATCTCTGGATATGAAGCTGAGCATGTGCACTCAACTTCTTTGGTTGACCATGATGAGGCCTGTTCTGAGTGGAACCTGTCTTGTCAAACTGCTGTATGGTCTCGGCCACTGTGCTGCAGCGCATTTTCAGGGTCTTGGCAATCAACTTATAGCCTAAGCCACATTTATGTAGAGCAACAATTATTTTTTTCAGATCCTCAGAGAGTTCTTTGCCATGAGTTGCCATGTTAAACTTCCAGTGACCAGTATGAGGGAGTGTGAGAGCGATAACACCAAATTTAACACACCTGCTCCCCTTTCACACCTGAGACCTTGTAACACTAATGAGTCACATTACACCAGGGAGGGAAAACGGCTAATAGGGCCAAATTTTGACATTTTCACGTAGGTGTGTACTCACTTTTGTTGACAGCAGTTTAGACCTTACTGGCTGTGTGTTGAGATATTTTGAGGGACAGCAAATTGACACTGTTATACAAGCTGTACACTCACTACTTTACATTGAAGCAAATTGTCATTTCTTCAGTGTTGTCACATGAAAAGTTATAATCAAATATTTACAAATATATTTACACACTTTTGTGAGATACTGCAAATAACTAAATTACCTGCAATGTGATTTCAGGAAACTACTTATTCAGCAGCATACACACACATTTTCCAGACATGTGCTATGCATTAGCTATAGTATGTTTATCCAAACAAAGGCATTTGTAAAAGGCTGTGACAGGCATTTCTGTGAATGACCAGGCCATGCTAAGCTAGTTATTTTGGACTAATGTTGTGACACGTGTTACACACCATGCCAACTGGTCGGTACAGATATGAATTAGAGGAGATTAGACTGCTCAGATGTTGATTATAAGCGCAGAAAACATTGCAAGCTAGACACAGAAGCTCAGTGATATCCTTTATCAAAGCAGATATGGCTTAGCTGTCACTGTCTGCTAATTTATTCTTGGCTGTATATAAAATAAACTAATTAGAAGAAACAATTCAAATTTTTCACACTTCAAGAAATTGTTATACAAGAATACATTTTTTAAATATTGTTGATAACTCCATGGTAGGCCTAACCCAAATAAGTCTACTGTTATCACCATTTGTGTGGGTATAGTTGCACTGAACAGCAGCAAAATTAGCTCAGTATCGGAACAATTTATCAAGTTTCTTTTCTTGTACAGTAGAAGTACACCTGAATCATCCATGTATCTTGGTAGACACGCTGAAACAATAAACAATACATGTCTACTATTTAGGAAAATTAAATAATAACGCAGTACTGCTGTCTTCTAAAACAAGTGTATAACTGTTCAGTTCAGGTAAAGAAACGCAGTAAACGTAGGCTAATGGATATCTTTGTTACTAACTAATACCAGTAACAAATAATTTACCTGGGAGGGACTATATGATCTAAATGCCATGTTTCTAGAGACAAATGATTATTACAAAACTACAATGTGTCATAATAAATGTAAGGTCAAGAAATATAAAGGCTTTCAAAAATAATAATAAAATATAACATTTTACTTTTACTGACGTTAATCATGCATACAAATAAATACTATTAGCTTCGTGGCACGCAAATCAATATCTAAATTTACCACGGGGAAATTCAGGTGCATGACAGATATTACCTGCGATTTTCATCCGGGTGTTCCATCGAGCATGTGTTTTACTATTAGCCTACTGGACACATGCCATAAATGAGCATCGTTCGGCATAATCGAATGCATTTAATACGCATCTACATTAAATGCCACTCCTACCCTTATGGATACAACATTACAATGTTTATAAATATTTATAAATATGAATAAATGTGTTTTCTTCATAAAAGGCCAACCACACAACAGTTAACATCCGCATTGCAAAGAATTACAGAGACGCTGTTGAATATGAAAAAGCCGGTAGGCCTTCTTCGTCTACTGCTGACAACCATCCGAGACATTAAAAACATACCTACATTAAGCGATTAAGCGATGTAGCTACTAACCTATGACTTCCTGTAACTCGTACGACTCCCTTGTAATTGGCCAGCTCGTCAGAACTGGTTGCGGATTCTGGACCGAAACCGGAGATTCGCCTTGCTCCGCCATGATGCTGCTGCTGAGCTACTTAGCGACCTCAGAGTCAAATGAGACTGTAATATTGTCTGCACTCCTGACTACAGAAGTGTCAGCTGCTAGATTGAGCGTGCCTACTACCGCCTGCGATGAAAACATCCGGAGAATAACGGGGCACATTCATTGCGCTTTCATCACAATGTGTCATTTGACTTTAAAAAAAATAATGAATGCAAAATGTCACTGTTGACTGCAGTCACACGCAGTCACTACACTTTTACTGCATTTTCCAACTGAAATCTAAGTTTTGCGTCCAAAACTTTTCTGCAGTAAATTTGCAGTTGACAATACTGGGTTGCACAATCTGTCACAGTTGACTGCATAAAACTGTAATCTTTTTCTATATTGATTTGGTTGAATACACTCCTTGTAAATAAAAGGGGCACTTATGTGTGATTGACTATAAAAAAATTAATCAAACATCTAAACGTTTCTGTTGTCAGTCCAAAATTAAATGTAATTAATGTAACTGCCGTGTTTGTGAATAATAACGTGATAACTAATATAGCCGATGTGTTAGATTTTTTTTCTTATTAGCTATTTAAAATCATTTCCTGTGCACTGTAATTTTGTGTGACTTACCCAGGTTCTTGCTGCAAATGAGAACCTGTTCTCAGTCAACATACCTGGTTAAATATTTAAATAAATATATTTCAAACATAACACGAGGAAGCAAACAGCCGGGGTAAAGGAAGAGGGCGTGGATTAATCTAGTCTGTCAGAGCCACGAATTAAGATCTACAGTAGCCTATACATCAAAACTCTTGTTCTGTTTTATATCAAGCAGTGACAGTGCAGTGGCCGTGTTAGAGAGAAGGGAACAACAATGTACTATGGGTAAATTGTGACTGATATTTATGATGCAAGATGAGTTATAGATCATTCACATGGCATCCCCTGCAGTCATCTTCATCCTCTAAAACACCCCCATATCATCATGTATGAAAGTTGTTACAAAATATTACAGAAAGCGTTTAAAAAATATGTACGCTAGATGGCAATATAATACCAAAATTCTGATGACCGACAGTAGTATAGATCACTTATATAGGTCATATAGAGAAGAGTACTCTGTAGACTACTAATCTGATTACCTTTTATTCATTGAATAAAATGAAATATCTTTAAAGGCCAATTCTGTATTTGTACGTATGTTTTGGGTTTTGCTATAATTTCCGGGACATGGTTATTACATAGACAAATATTTTTGCAGTGACTGTTTTGGTCAGTAGATGGCATGGCATGATTGAAGCTATAAGTATTGTTTTTACAGTGCGTTTGCCTGATATGTTAGCTTTAAATGGGACATTTACAATTGCCTAGCCAAAATGTGGTAGGAAACGTTTGATGTATTATTTGGCATTGAGTTGAGAAATAGTAACTAACGAGTGTCATTCAAACTATTACTTAATTCAGTGGTCCTCAAACCCTCCCATGGAGGTTTATATGCAGGTAGTGTATGTAGGTTTTCGCTTTTACCTTGTACAAGCATGATGGAGTAGCTCACTAATTGGTTAGGATCTCCCCTCACCCGGCAGTCTAGGTCCTAATTATGCTCTAATTGAAGGGAAAGACCAAAAACCAGCATACACTAGGCCCTCCATGGAAGGGTTTGAGGACCACTGACTTAAACAAAAATAATTTAAGATGTCATACACCACTTTCGCCTAAATACATTTGTATGGCGACCGCATGTGTGACATTTTAATGAACCAATCACTTACGACCTTTGGGAAATGAACGAGACTACAAAATCAGTCTAGGTTCGCTTTCAGAATAAAAGCGCTTGATATAAAGCAATGAAAATCGTTTGAACCTGCTCTATGTACGTTTATGAAAACAAAAAAATACAAAAACTGTGTTTAAGTAAACGTTAAAAAACTAGCAAATTTGATCCATGGATGGAAAAAATCAACATATAATATAATATAATACAAAATCTAAACAATAGTAGAATAGCAAAACCGACATTTCACAATATCTAACTAGCAACGAATGGATATTATGGAAAAAATTGTGTATTTTCAGAAATATGGTCCCAGTATTTTTCCCTTGTTCAATAAAAAATATATATAGTATATAGAATAATTTATAAACTCTAAATAAAATTAGGGCCGAAAGTACAAATGAATGAGAAGTTACATAATTCAGCTTTAAAAACAAAGTAGGATTTACACATTTTTAAAATATATCACTAAACTATTAAAATGTCTGACATATTTACTAAATAATACGTTTCATAAGTCAATTTATATTTGGAACTAAAAAAATGTTCGGTGTCGGTGCCTATTTTGAACCAGTTTTTCGTGTTTCGACCATAAACCTATATACTGGACGTAGCATGTGCGACGTCACCCATTTGGGTTTGTGGAGATCTGAATTGAGTCATCGAAAAAGCTATACTTTCCAACAAAAAAGCAGAGGGAGGGCTTGAGTTTTTAGACTTTTTTTGATGTCATGTTACTAACACTTACAAAGTTAATTGGCTAAAGAAATGTCTTGTTGACCCATATTCTATTTGGAACTTTATACCTTCATCTATCTTTGACAAGGTTGGTGGTCTTAAGTTTCTTTTATCATGTAATTTTTCACCTGAGAGGTTACCTATAAAACTATCTAAATTCCACCACCAAGCTATCACAGGCTGGATGAAATGTTTTGTCCACAACTTTTCACCTCACAAAGCGCTACTTTGGAATAATAAAAATACTGCTGTTAGGAAGAAATCACTATTTCTCCCTAAATGGCATGAGAGAGGTATTGACTATTCATTTAATGTCCTTGATCGAGATGGTTGTATTATGTTCTATGAGCAATTTATGAATGTCTATTGTTTTCCTATACATTTCAGAGAACTCCCTAGCTAAAGCTATTCCGCCAGGTTTATTATAACTTATAAAATCACATTTGTGCTTCTACAGTATCTACAGTAAACCCAGACTTAATTTTAAATGGGATTAAAATAACAGATAAGAAATGCAATAACAAACACATTCGGGAAGCTTTTCATAATCAAAAAAAGATTATTCCCAGAGGAAAAATTTAGTAGCGTTACCGCAAATTACTGTTTTAGCCTGAAAGACATATTTTATGTACTACAAATGTGAAAGTAATAAAAAGTTAAAATATACAATCAACTTCTTGATTCTTTTGGCAAAATTCTATATCCAAACAAAAGTTTTTAAAGTCTTCTCCTTTTATACAGACTTTCCTTATAGAGCAAAATCATCTGTTGAAATCCTTGAGTCTTGTAAAAAATAAGAAAATTCGATGGTTCCTCGAGCGATACACTGAAGATTTGGAGAAACTCCTTAATAGGTTTTAACATTTAGCAGTAGGAATATCCAATGTAATTGTATTACTGTTATTTATTTATTCTTCATAAAAATTTTGAATGTTTTGTATTTTACAATTAATGTGTCATTATGTGTATTTATTTTATTAGATTCATTTAGCTTGTTTCCTTCTCAATGCTCTTTTTTTCTGTCATTTGTTACCAAATTTATACTGCTTTTACTTAATGTTTGTTATGTTATATTGTATTAAATAAAATAAAAAATAAAATGTACTCATCGAATTTGCCGTTATGGGTGCAGGCATCTTGGTTGCGGATGTGATGATTTTAGACAAGAGGGAGGAATAATCTAGTTAGGTAACTGATATTAATTGGGTTGCTTTGCCAGTGAAAAACATTATTAAAACAAAATGTAAAAGAAAATGTAACGTTACCTACCGGATAAACTGAACAGCTGACTCCTTTGAGTGTTTTGTTAAAAAAAAATAAAAAATCATTCTGTATTGCAGAAGACTTAAAACTAGCGATTGGGACCATAAGCTCATTATGAAAATGTTTACTGAGGTAATAAATCAAATGTGAATTGGGTCTTATTCTCATAGACTTCTAAAGAAACCAAGCTCTTTTGCAACCAGACGTATCGCCCCCAGCTGGAATTCAGATATAATGCAGATTCCGCATTTTTTTGTTTTAGTTTGGTTTAACCATTATTTTACCAGGCAAGTTGACTGAGAAAACTTTCTCATTTGCAGCCACAGCCCAGGGGGAAGGGAGGGAGAGGAGGGGGAAAGGGGAATGAATGAGCCAATTGAGAGACAGGGATGATTAGGTTGCCATGATGCTATGAGGGCCAGATTGGAAATTTGTCCAGGACACCGGGGTTAACACCCCTACTCTTACGAATAGTGCCATGGGATCTTCAGTGACCACAGAGAGTCAGGACACCCATTTTAACGTCTCATCCGAAAGACGGCACCCTACGCACGGCAGATGTCCCCATCACTGCCCTCGGGCAGTGGGAATTATCTTTAGACCAGAGAGATGAGTGCCCCCTACTGGCCCTTCAACACCACTTTCAGCAGCACTGGTCTCCCATCCAGGGACTAACCAGGCCCGACACTGCTTAGCTTTATAAGCAAAACCAGCAGTGCAATACAGTGCTATATGTGTGTCACTTTGCCAAACCGGATGTTTGCCCTGTGGTTTCGACAGCCAAAGAACCAGTTCTCAGCCAGGAAAGCTGGTTCCAGAGTGGCACCATCTCTTTGTTGGTCTAGAGCCGTTGGGCTGGGGACAGGGTTATTGTTACCAACAACACAACAGAAAGTTTGTGACCGCCATTGTTGAGAATGAAGGTAATTGAGAAGGAATTCCCAACAGTTGACATTTGGACGTATACATTTGTCAAACATTTTCTCTGCAGAAGGGACTGGAGGCTATCCAATACAAGTTCTGTTTACATTGTTTGCTGTAGGCCACAGGTGTCAAACCGGTTCCACGGAGGGCCGAGTGTATGCTGGTTTTTGGTCTTTCCTTTCAATTAGAGCCCAATTAAGATGTAGACTGCCAGGTGAGGCGAGATCCTAACCAATTAGTGACATTCAATCATTCAGGTACAAGGTAAAAGCGAAAACCTGCAGACACTAGGCCCTTTGTGGATCTGGTTTGACACCC
>JACXGM010002286.1:5242-17706 GCA_016801145.1 Umbra pygmaea
GTATATAAGCCACACACATCCATAGCCTCCTTGCGAGGTATTGTTTGTAGTTAATCAACATTCTGAGCATTATATTATCATCACTATTCTGGTCTGACCTGTTTTTCCCTGTTTTTGAGACATCGATATTTGGATTACCCTCTTGTACCTCTGCCTGGAGATTGCATTGCTGTGTTTCGACTCCTGCTTGTCCCTCGTCTACGAATACGCCTGCCCACTTCCTGCTGATGATCTCCAGTGTACGAACCTCTGCCCGACCTGACAATCTGATAAGTGTACCTGATCCCTGCCTGTTCTGATTATCTGTCCCAATAACTTACCGTATGCCTGTTTTTGGAGAATCTGACTAGAAGACTGCCATTTGCCATTTCTGAGAGCCTGCATAGAGTATTCCCTGCCTGCCTATTATTACTTCTCCAGCTTGGCTATTTCTCTGGACTTTAAATAATATATCTATATTTGAACCTGTCTTGCCCTGGCTATTTTCTCTGGACATTAAAAATAATATATTTATATTTGAACCTGTCTTGACCTGATCATTACACAAAGCGAGAGCTGCGTCCAGGTTCCCGGCAGTAAGTCGGACTCATTTTAGGTGAAGGCTGGCTTTCGCCAGGGCTGCGCTTTCTCACAAATCCTGTTTGTAGTATTTATGTATAGGATATCGAGGCGTAGTCGGGGTGGGGATGGGTTGCAGTTCAGTGGGCTGGGGACCTAATTGCTGCTTTTTGCAGATGATGTGGTCCTGATGGCATCATCGGCTTGTGACCTTCAGCACTCACTGGATCGGTTTGCAGCCGAGTGTAAGGTGGCTTGGATGAAGATCAGCACCTCTAAATCTGAGGCCATGGTTCTCAGCAGGAAAATTATGGAGTGCCTACTCCAGGTAGGAAATAATTCCTTACCGTTATCGAGTGAGGGGACAATGGAGCGGGATATTGGTTAGAGAATCGGCGCAGCTGGGGCAGTATTACTCTCAATTTATCGCATCGTCGTGATGAAAAGAGAGCTGAGTCAGAAGGTAAAGATCTCGATCTATCAGTTTTTGTTCCTACCCTCACCTATGGTCATGAAAGCTGGGTCATGACCAAAAGAACGAGAACCAGGGTACAATCCGGCGAAATGGGTTTCCTCAGGAGGGTGACTGGCGTCTCCCTTAGAGATACGGTGAGAAGCTCAGTCATCCATGAGGAGCTCAGAGTAGAGCTGCTGCTCCTTTGCATCGAAAAGGAGCCAGTTGAGGTGGTTTGGGCATCTAGTAAGGATGCCCCCTGGGTGCCTCCAAAGGGAGGTGTTCCAGGCAAGTCCAGCTGGGAGGAGGCCTCTGGGAAGATCCAGGACTAGGTGGCAGGATTATATCCACAACCTGGCCTAGGAATGCCTCAGGATCCCCAAGTTGGAGCTGGTTAATGTGGCTCAGAAAAAGGAAGTTTGAAGTCCCCTGCTGGAGCTGCTGCCCCCGTGACCTGACCTCAGATAAGCAGACGAAGATGGATGGATGGAATGTTAGGTAGGTTTGGTCTGCAAATGGGGTGGGGGTGCACTTGAGTTCGTTGTGCCCAGGGGCACCATAAAGTCTCAATATGGGTCTGTTCCTGCATCAAAAATGTGAAAAAAACTAACTTTAAACCCAGGTTTATGAATCCATACATCGTTTTGTATTGAACTTCCATCATTGCCCATAGTCAAATATCTATTTAAAGATGACAGTGTGTCTTTAATAACGGAAATTACAGTAGGATATTCAAGGTTTTTCTGTGGTAAACAGTGTGCTTCTACCTTAGCTATTATGCAATGACAAAGGAACAGTCACAGTATAACACTTCACCTATAATAACTATAAAATATATGTACACTTAGTGATTGTGACTGACAGAACATTTTTTAAATGTGGAGAAATGTCTTACTAATTTATACACTGGAAAATATTGTATCCATAATCTACACCAAGAACAGCTTTAGGTTGTGAATTAAAAACATTAGCTGCAGTTGATCATTAAATTAAACCAGTTCTTATGCAGATTTGACTCTCCAGAACCCTTCTATACAACCCAACATTTTCTTTTCAGGACCCTGCATCCTCTAACTTTATAAACCATTCCCCCAATCTTCAAGCAGAATAGCTGCTGGCATTGACTGTGGTCTCTCTGGCCAAACATAAACAGTGTCAATCAGCTCTCCCATCTGTAGTTTCCAAATCTCCATAATCTTTTCCAGTCCAGAGAAATAAGTTGATGGTCAGCATAGGTCAATCTTGACCAAACATCCTGCCACCTGAACTGTTTTTTATGGTATCTGTCCCACAAAAGTCTAACAACAGCACGTTTACATCAAGCCACCTCCAAACTGGAGCTTAAATAATTGCACTACTATACTTATAACATATTCAAGCATATATTTATCTGTAAATGTGTGTAAGTAACTGTACATCCATAGATATTACGTACTCAATGCTTGTATCCCTTTATCTTAAGTTCACCAACTATTGTATTAAACTTTCTGCTGATGTGTTTATTCTGTACAATGACAATGCAGAGTAAGTTAGTGATTAAAGGTGATTTTGAGTGAAAGATAACTTTTCAATCCTTCCTCCAGATTCCAAGACATCTGTTTTTCCTTCTTGTATAATCTTTCAATTCACTTGGACAGAAGCAGTAAGCCTAGTTTGCACTCAATATCTTATGTGCTCAAACTATAATTTCCATGCAAATAACAAAAAAATGAACTACTTAGAAAATGGCATTCTCCTTTAAGTCTGGGAATTGTGAAAGGAAGACTGTATAGCAGTTGGCATACCCACAAACCCTTGATGCAGGGTCAAACAACTTGGGGTATATACAGTATCTATATTCGTATATATATATGTATATATATATATATATATATATATATATATATATATATATATATATATATATATATTATACAGTATACAGATGTTACATATACAGTATGTTAACACGTAATCAAACGTGATAACATGGAATTTCAGTATTAACCTGTGATGGCCAAAAGAGTCCAACACCACAGACTCTGGCTTGCAAAGTATATTATACTTGAGTGAAATCATAGAGCACATCTGAAAATGGACTTATAGACTTATATCATAAAGGAAAAATAATATTGTCAAGCCTCCCTCTCTGTGCCATTGAGAGGTGTCTGGGCTAATGTGCCATGTGGCATAAACGCCCCTGTTCGCCATTCCCAGACATTTTCATCCAACTCCCTCACCATCACCTGGATTGTCTTGTGTCTAATCATCACTAACGCCTGGTTCTTGCTTTCTCATTATTATGTTTATATACTGTAACTCCCTGTTTCCCCATGTTTTTGTAAGTCATTGTGTTCCATTGTTCGTATTTACCCCAGTGACAGCAAGTCCCATTGCACTAAACGTATGTTACCTTACTGCTATTCTTATTAATTTAAAGACAACAACAGTGGACGTGCTTCCTACCCCCTTCACTCTGCATCATATGTAAGAAATAGTAATAATGCAGTCCTGTTAATTTGTTCCCAGGAAGAATTGGATCAGGGCCTATTTTACTTGAAGTGCTTTTCCAACAGTAGAAAATTATGTGGATGGCGGGGGGGTGATTACCTAAACAATTATCCCATTGATTATAGGAGGACCTCGAAACACTGACTATCATAACATATTTTATCCTGCAAGGGAGCGACTTAGCCACAAAGATCCCCCTTCTTTTTTTTCAATGATTATCTCCTTTCTTCTACTGCAACTTCAGAGAGGGTTTTCACCATGCACTTTGGGGCTTAGAAACCAGGCACATCGAACATAGGAACAATGAACAGAGCTGACTCATGGAGCATCTGCAAGAGATTTAAGCATTCAGCAATAAATGACAAAGTAATGATGACCTTACCTTGAACCCATCTCAGTTGGACACAGTTATGTAATCTTGTTCATAAATGGTACTGGTCCCTTGAGTAAAATTGCTTTTGGCGTATCAAAATACATTTAAAGGCCATATAATGTTGTCATAAAGACGGACAAAAACAAAGAGTATCAAATTGGGATATTGAAGTGTGACAGCAAGCATTAACAGTAATGTGGATCCACATACAGTATGTGGAATTACCTATGTTTATAATTCCATCTTCTTGGTTCACAGAGCAGAAGTTTGTATCTAACTGCCAGTTGACACCGAATACATTCTGGGACAATTTGGGCCCATCTTTACACTTCTGAATCTCACATTTAGTTTTGTTAAGGATAGAAAGTTAGACATGACCGAGGCAGAAAGGTAGTGAAACTCATATTTGAAGGTGTTGTACTGTATCTTCTAAACACTAGCCCCCTGAATATGCAGTACTATCACATGTGCAAATTTCATATTACTGTAAGTGTAGTCAATTACTTATATCTTTGTGTTTTTATGGCTATTTTCATGGTGTTTTTAATGCTCTATCTTTACTTGTTTATCTTGTTCCTGGCTCAACTCACCTCATGCTGTGTTTTGTGGACCACCCACTGTTAGCAACTAGTGAATAGCGATTCCTCTGGTAGAATTGCAAGGAAGATCCACACACTAGTTGATACCTCCGAGAGCGATATCGCTCTTGCATCTGAGTGTACAGTATGTGCAGCCAACTTAACTCTGTCTTTCTCCACCTCCATCAATGTCTTTACCTCTATTTGTCTCCCTTCTTTTTCCCCTCCATTCCTTTTCTTTTGCCTCCAGCGGTGTTAGTGGAGCTCATTTCCAGTCAGAAAGCAGGCTAAGATTATACAGTAGGTTGGGAGCAAACAGCTGGTTTGCAAATCCTTTGATTACTCCGCAGATACACACAGTTCCCTTTGCAGCAGCTCATTGGCACAAATCACAGTGCGTATGTATTTTTATCCCAGAATCAAAATAAAAAATGTTCCTATAACTTTTCTTCTAATAACTAACAGTCTGCAGTATATACAATATGAGTCATCTGTTTTTGAAGAGTTACCATCCTGTAGGTTTTAACTCCTACTCCGTTCCTGGAGAGAGCTACACTCATATAGAGCATATACATTTAAGTTTGTATAACAAGTAATGATAGAATAAATATTACAATAATTATATAATAAACAATAATAAATGAATACCAAAAAACTTAAGTTATTACTTAGACGGAAACAAAAAAATTTACCATATGTTAGATATCTCCTCACCCTGACATTTCTATGAGCCAAGAGAGACTAAATCAAGATGCAATATTAATGCGTCAGTTTGTCATTAGCAAAACAAAATGAAAGTAAGTGATCTGCTATTGTGATCAGTTTAGAAAAGCAGTAAGATATCACCAGAAAAAAAAATCTGTTTTGATATATATTAACATTGATTGAACAATTAAAAACATGATTAAACACCCCCATGTTTTTGCAAGCGATTGCTAAATGTAGAGGTTTGTAATTCTTCTTCACTGGTTAGAGGAGTGAAGCGCTATCAGAAAGTGCCAATGACTGATTCATCTGTTGCAACTGCTCCTCTCACATGTTTACACACACATACTGTACATGCACCGAAAGACAACTTAATCAAAAAAGTGCAAATTAATTGCCAGAACTGTTGACCTACTGTACAGTACATTAGAAAAAGAGAAATTGAGTGAGTGAGAGAAAGGGACAGACCAACAGAAAAAAAACAATGACTTGTTGATGTTTCCATGTGGCAATTAACACTTTTCTCCACTGTAGACCTGCTGCTTCTGGCTGTGTTGTTCAATAAGAACGAGAGGTCAGATCGCTCAGTGATGAAAGCACCAAAGCCTCAATTTGTGAGAGACAGCACTCTTAGCTGTAATAGAAACAGGGGTTTACTTTTCCAATCATTGTCTGTGTTTATGTTTGAGGGATTTGGCCCCTTCAGCTTCATCTCAACAACACCTCAAACCGACACAAAGGCCGGGGCTCTCTGGGGTCTAGAAGTGTTCACATTGGGAACGGAAGACCGAGAGAAGAGCAGGGTGACATTTAACAAGTGGTGGATGGGGTTCCTTCTCCGTAATAGAAAACAACCTTGGAATGACCAAAACACAATCATGCTGAGAGCTCAAAAGGTTCATATTGAGAGTTATTATTTTACACTTCATGTTAGGATGGTTCCTCACCCTGAAATTAGCCTCTATGCCGAGAGAAAAATCAATATATGTTTCAGTTCTTTAAATAATCATGATCAAATTAAGCAGTAGTTTTGTAATTGCGACTTTAGCTACACAATCGATTAATGTAATGTGCAAATATTTCAAGTCATACATAATGAATTCCGGGCAATTTCAAAACGTAGCTTTGTTGTTTGCATATCAGGGTCCGTATTTATCAAGTTTCTTAGAATTACTCTTAAGAACACTGCTAAGACTTGACTTAAAAGTAAGAAAATTCTTGGCTCAAAGCTGCGCTTAAAAGTTAGTTATCTATAAGAGGAGCTGACATTCAATGAACAATTTACAATAAAGAACTTTCAAGAGAATCCATTATGATATACACATTGTAAATTAAAGATCAAAAAAGGTTTCCAACACTTTTTCCACTATTTCTCAATTAAATATTTCAAACAAGTGTGCTGTTAACTGACCTGCCTATATATAGCCTAGAATTAATGATGTAATCATAGCCACCATGGATTCCAGAAGATAACCGAACTGGAGAGAATAAGAAACACTGCTTAATTGCTGTAGTTGAATTTCTGAGTGTAGAATGTGGAATCTGCGCTTCCACTGGCCAATCCCTCTCCACCACACTTGGTGTGATACGATGTGCACTGTGAAGGGATATATTATATATTGCCTATATTAGGATCCAGTGTTCTATTAATAAACTATGAAACAATTGTGTATAAATAGCTTACAAAAAAGGCTACCTGTTGTAGTTCATTTGGGCTTCTGTCAGTGGTATATGGAAAGGGGTTAGCAGACACGAGCGGGTATCCTCCGGTGGCAGAAAGTGCCTTTCAAACAGCTGCTTTGGGCCACTTTTATTCAATATCGCTTGTCATGGGTAGACCCAGGCCATTTGGGTACCACATCCAAAATGTTGTAGTCTGCATCAAACTCAACTTGTGTGTTGATGCTGTGGTACCTCTTCTTATTCATATAAACATTCTCGTTGACGCTGGGAGCAATGATCTTGATATAAGTGTCATCCATTGCGCCTACTACTCTTGGGAAGCCAGCTATTTGCATGAATTGTGTTTGCTTCTGTTGCATTATGCAGGGTGTTGTTGGGAAGTCAGTGAAACGAGTGACAATGTGTTGAGCTGTAAGTGCAATAATTGTTTCTATTACTATTCGGCTTATTGATGGTTGTGATGGGCCAAATCATCAGCATTGCGTTGCTGCAAACGAAGCATAATCACCACCTTCAATTCATCAGAAAATGAATTGCTGCATAAATGTCACTGGTGAAATGACGTTCCTCACTCAGTCGCTGACGAAGATGATGCCTGCTCTGTCCAAACAATACCATTTTTAATTAATTAAGCAGCGTCAAACAATAAAAAAAACATTCTTTCTCTCCTAAAAGATTTGCGCACGTCTCTCTCTACGCCATCACAAGCCCCTACTGGCAACCCTTAACCACTTGAGAGACCTCTCGAGCGGTCTTAAATAGCTGGGAGAGTAAGAGTGATTCTTAGCTTTGAGAAATTTGATAACTTGCCTTTACACTTAAGTTTGAGAGTAGGAGTAAATTTTGTCAATTCTCAGCTCTTAAGACTAAAATGGCATTTTGAGAAGCTTGATAAATACGGGCCCTGAAGTGCTGTCAGTAGCATTAATAACTCAATCTGTATTGCCAAAACCGTGTTTACCTTTTGCTGCCAGTATACAACCATTACGCATTTAAGGGGCAAGTTGAAAAACGTGCTTTGCGCCTCTAAATATGTTTGAAATGTCATTTGTCACGTTTCCCCATGTGTCGACGTAGAAAGAGGCAGGCGTGAAGGGGATGTAATCAAACTTATTTAATAGAAATAATACTTGGAAAACAAACACTGCCACGAGGGGCTAAACCAGAAGATAATCCAATATATAACTTGACAGAACACGCAGCAGGAACACGCAACATAGAACATTGACCGACAAGAGACAAGACCAAACACTCAACCTAAATACAACTACTAACAAGAGACAATGGGCAACACCTGGGCAAGGAAATTAACTAGACAGGGATCTATTGGATAACAGAAACATGTGACAAGACATGGGAGTTACTAACAATGACATCCCAACTCAAATCAAGGATAACCTACAATACACAACAGAGGCACAAGAGGGAGGCAAACACCACACAAGGGAAGGGAACCTGAATACTAACATAGGACATATACACAGGGCAGTACACAGAGGACACATGAGGTAAATAACCAACTAACTAAACCACCATGAAAACACTGAAGGCAACAAGGAGACATAACAAAAGAAACAAAACAAAAGGGAGTCCATACAAAGGCTCTGCCTAGCAGCCCTCCCTGGGCTGGATGTGACATCATTACTAGTCCATATTTATTTGCAGTGATTCCTTATAATGAACACAGCGAATTTGAACAGGTCAGTCCATGTGCATACCTCTGTTTATTTGCCATTTTCCAGTGAAGTCCACACAAGTCGATTGTCAAAGTTGTGCAATGCAATATTCCAAAATGTATTTTTTCCGCTATTTGCTGTGGTTATGTGTAACGGTTAAACTTAGTATTTCAAGGGTGGTCAGGCAGGCTGGGTCGGTACACGGACAAGACGACTTGGTACAGAATCACAAGGCAAGAGAGGTCTCAGGGCAGGCGAAGCTTCGATACACAGGCAGGGCTTGGAACTTACAGAATCGGCAGGCAGGCTTGGTCACAGGCAGGCAGGGTCTAGAAACTGGGTCATAGGCAACAGTACACAAACAGGATCCAAAAACGTAGTCAGAAAATCAAGGCAATGGTCAGTTATATATGTTCAAAGTTAAATTCACAATGCTCAGTAATCCCAGGGAATGACAATACCTCACAATGAGGCAAACAGACTGTTGAGGATTTATACTGAGAAAAGGGTAGTGCAGGTGTTAATGAGGCAAACAGACTGTTGAGCATTTATACTGAGGAAAGGGTAGTGCAGGTGTTCAGAATTCTGGTGGTTGTGATCTGTAGGGTGTGCTGGGTTTGTGGGAGTCAGGATTTCGGTAAGTGGAAGTGACTGGTTGATAGGACTTCGTGCTGGCCTGTTTGGACCTTACATTATGTCAATATAATGTAGCAAGTCGGCCAGTCAACCTGACACCCCTTCTTTGGAAGCTCACGGACTGAGTCTACACTGTTTCTTAGTTACTTATGCTCATGCGCAATAACTCTTGAAATGTTGGAAGCTGTGAAGGCAAGTGTCAGGTTACAGCCGATCAATGTTGTGAAAGAAGTTTATGGACCACGGCAAATGGTTTTTTGCAGAAAAAAATATGTTTTGGATCATTGCATTGTATGACTTTGACCCAAATCCCAGTCGGCGCTATAGCAATTTTGCGCTGCCTCGTACAGGAGACCCAGGGAAAGTGAGAAAACCAATGGTCAGGGGATGTAGACTGTCCTGCAATGCACCGACTTAGCTTGCTACATTACGTGGACCCCCAAATCTTTTTTTAACAATACATTTCACTGTGTCATGCTCCTAGTGTGTTTCTCTCTCAGTTTCTTTTGTTTTGGTCCTGGTCATCTGTGTATTTAACAGTGGTGTAGTCTAGATTTTTGTAGTGAGTATACTGTGATTTTCCCTCCCAAACTCATCAACACCCCACGTTGCGACACCCCATGAGCACCACATTACCATTCTGAAAGACTGCTTGTCAATTTATTATAAGCTACACAAGACTTAAACAGCTAATGACATTTACAGCTGGGGACACTGATTTTCTGGGGACACAAACTCAGCCAGTTTACAGCATCATTTAGCCTTAGATGTTATATGAATATGGTCCCTGGAGCACAAGTTTTATCAGATGGCAATTTTCAATGCACATTTAAGAGTGCAAGTTGCAACTATTATTAAGTAGCAGTATTAACAATGAACGTGTGTGCAGTTATCATTACAGCTGATGTTTGATTCAGTAGAGGACCAAGGATTCTGATGGTCAATTGTTGATATCACACTCAATGCTCCACACTTGTCACTATCCGAAAATACAAGCCAGCAATGAGCAAATTAACACTATGTTGATAAATTCAAATATTATACACTTTATAACCTGATATCCAATCATTCACAATTTCCCAGATTGCCTGATAATCTAGTTAGCATTAGGCATAATTCAATATGTTGCAAAATGTGTGGCTTGCAAGTATGATACAATTGCAATAAACATACTAGTCAGAAAACATTCATCTAATAAATTCATGGTCAATATCATTACTATTAGTAATGGGACTATTCATGATATTTAGCTGAAATCCTGTACCTACAGTAACAAGTGGTTTGTTTGGCTTTAGCTAAAGGAAAGTTAACTGATTGGGTATTGTCTAGTTAGCGAGGAGACTACCTGTGTGTGTCTGATTCATGGGATGGAGTTGACTGAATCTGTGTAAAACCAGTAATCTTGTTCCCAGACACTTTGCTCAACCCTCTCGCTCTCTCTCAGCTACGTGTTCGCCGGTTCATTCTTTTTAACAGTTTAACAACCGCTCTCATGAAGCTGTTCCAATGTGCGTTGTGCGTTTGAAGGTTCATGTTTAATTTGTGCATATACTCACCATCTTACACACAGCTGAGCAGCTCTTAAAATGTGAGAAAAAGTTTAGCAATATCATAGACTAATTGATACAACATATAGAGGTCCTTCTCAAGAAATTAGCATATTGTGATAAAGTTAATTATTTTCCATAATGTAATGATAAAAATTAAACTTTCATATATTTTAGATTAATTGCACACCAACTGAAATATTTCAGGTCATTTATTGTTTTAATACTGATGATTTTGGCATACAGCCAGGGGCGGATTAAGGTGGTCAGGGGCCCCTAGGCTTCTCTTTGTGTGAGGCCCCTCCCCTAATCATTGTGCTTTACTGGAAAAATGTATTTAGTGCCATACATGGTCCACACGCAAGTATGGTGAACTGGCATACACACACATTGAGACAATTTTACAGCCAAAATTACAGTGTTTTCTTTACATTGCTTCAAGTGGTGGACCACAATAGTCAGACAATTACCACCACAACACATGGGTAAACTGAGAAATTGAACATTACAGACAAAACACAAATACAAACAAGCATAAGGCCCAGTGCTTAGAATCAGCCCTTTAATTATGATCAAGAAACTCTACAACCAAAACTAACATCAACAGAGATGTAAGTGGAAAAAATACCAGATATAACCCTCTGCCTCAACAGCCCAAAAACAATGCAACACTTTTGTTTTTGCCCCCATTTATCATGAGCTGAACTTAAAGATCTAAGATTTCTTCTATGTCCACAAAAGGCCAATTTCTCGCAATTATTTTTCACAAATCTGTCTAAATCTGTATTAGTGAGCACTTCTCTTTTGCTGAGATAATCCATCCACCTTACAGGTGCGGCATATCAAGATGCTGATTAGACAGCATGATTATTGCACAGGTGTGCCTTAGCCTGGCCACAATAAAAGGCCACTCTAAAATGTGCAGTTTCATCACACAGCACAATGCCACAGATGATGTAAGGTTTGAGGGAGCAAAACTGTTGATGGACCTAAACTGACAACTCCCTGGCAGCCATTTAAAGCCAAAACAGGTGGATTCAGCACCACGGCCAGCTCCGCAGCCTATTGAATTGCAATTCAATTGCAAAATAACCAATTCAGTAGGCTGCGGAGCTGGCTGATAACTGCACATTTTAGAGTGGCCTTTACAAGGTCTCTTTATGTCCTCCTGTCCATAGCTCTCTGATTACTGTAAAATATCAATGACAATCACAGTTACTTCTGAAATGCATAATTTAGGGTGTAATTTTTGGAGGTTTACTCCCACATCTCTGCATTCTTTGGAGCTTCTGGAGTCTTTCGGCATATGGATGTTCCTCCAGCTGTTGCTGAAATGCATGTTTGTGTATGGGTTGCAATAAACACTCAGTGACACACTCTCTCTCTTCACTATGTATTCTGGCTCACTATCGTCCATCTACTATCCAACCTACTCAACAAACCACAAAATTGAGACTATAAAGACCTGAGTTGATTGTCTACTCCTCACGCCTGATTTTAGTTGCTACACCTGCGCATCCAACTTCCCTAAGTGCTAAATAATTACACTCATGTTTAATTTGGATAAAAGTGTGTACAGATAAATCTTAAGAAATTATTGAGTAACATAGTACTGTCCAGGAATAATATTTTTTCATTACGCATTTTTCATTACGCTTTTAAATAATTTAAGTTCAAAGTCTAAAGTATTTATTGTCACATGAACCAAACGATTCAGAGTTGTTCATAACTTCGTAGGAACAGCTGAAGAGAGCCACTAAATGC